>JAODKC010000041.1:19990322-20001490 GCA_026777985.1 Mormyrops attenuatus
CCCCCCCCGCCCCCCCCCCCCCCCCCCCGCCCCCCCCCGGCCCCCCCCCCCGCGGGCGCCCCCCCCGCCCCCCCCCCCCGCCCCCGCGGGGGGGAGCGCAGACAGGCATGAAAGCATGGGATTGGGACAATGACGACATCGTCACAAATCATGCTGAGCTGTGACCCACTTCACACCTTATGAAGCTGTCTGGGGGGGTGGAGGGTGGTTTATGTAAGTGCGACGATGATCAGGGACTGTGCATCCTTCCCTGGGGGGCATGAGTGTATTTCAAGGTGTCAGAATACACTTGCCGCTCCCCCCCACCTCCATTACCTTCATTATGACTGTCTGCACAACTGCAGGCTTGGTGTTGAATAGATTACTCTCTCCCTCCATCTGACATAACTTCTGATGTTTGCGCCGTTGCATTTTTTTCCCATATTGTCCAGTGATATCGCAAGTCGGTGACTGCAGATTGTAGACGTCAGTAATTATTGGTTTGGTTGACAGCCGCTTACTGTGGTAGAATGTATAGATAACTCTGCATTAAAAAGATATGAATCTCTCAATAATTAATCTGCATTATCCAAGCAGTGGGTTATGCATGGTCATTTAGATCACAGACGCAGAACCTAGTCGTTAACTGTTTTTTTTTTTTTTTTGTTTTTTTTATTTTTAAATGAAGGACCAGATATATGGATCGAGGTTTTATGCACTTTTTTTGCAAAATGCCGTCCATCCTTATGCATGGGAGTAGAGTCGATGGGTACCTGTCTTTTCATTAGGTGGGTTTTCATCTCACTGTGTTTTTTATTATTTTTTTTTTAAGCACTGGAGAGAGCTCCAGCTAGCTGACTGAAAGATGACTTTTCCACGTTCACTGCACGTTTCCGTTACCTCAGCTGTGCATATGGACACTGACACCCCCCCCCACCCCTCCCAAGTCCTCCGTCTCGCACTTGGAGCTGGCTGGTCTCGAGCGAACAGTCCAATGAATCCGGGTGCTGCCTGACTTTTGGATAATGTGGGAACTGGCTTTCCCAGGGTGTGTTTCATTCTGCAGCAATTCAGACTCTAACAGCTAGGGCTACAGCACACAACTGCTAATTGAAAAAAATGTATATTTAAGAGATATTACATGGCAAAAAAAAAAAAATTCCCTCAGGAAGGCGTCTATTGGGATATAGTGATTTCAATTAGGGTTTTTTTTCCCCAAGTAAAGTGGGCCATATTGTCCCTGTCATTGTCCTTCTTGGTATCGAACACTTATTTTTTTGTGGATTTCTTTGATGTGTGGGGGGGGGTGTATATTAATGGTTTGGACCCAAGTGTAAACTTTGGTAGACAGATGTTCCAAAGATGGGATTTACTGGTCCCGATTTTGAGACATGGGAGTGTCCTTAGTGTTGTGTATGTTCTGTAGTATGCTAATCAGTATTAGCATTTAGTGCTTCTGTGTTTTCTTGTTCTCCATTTAGTGTTAACATGTCACATTATTGTTTTTATATGTAACTTTTTTTCTTTAGTACCGATTGTCTTTTGAATCCGTTAGCTCTGCCTGTAAGCTGTGTACCTTGCAGTACTTTCTGAAGCATGTGTGTCATGAACCTGTAAGTATTTATGGTGGACAGCCTTCAGAAATCAAGATGAATGTCAGATGGCGCTGCCGCAGGAATCGACGCGCTCACTAACCGGGGCCTATTTGCGCGACCATGCTGAGCGTGACCCACGGACTCGAGCGAAACGACTCCCTCGCCCGCCGCAGCCCGAGTTTGCGGGGGCGCATTGCACACTAGCGTGTTGCTTACCAGTGCTAAAAATGCACCGTCGTCCGTGGGGGAGGGTGAAAGGGGTCGTCGGGGGCGGGGAGAAAGGGTGGGTGTACACGATTAATCTGGGTCCAACCCCCGTTCCTCTCTGGCATGTCGGCTCAACTGGAGGAGAGGGAAAGCAACTAATAGGGTCCGTGAAATCCAGACAGACAGATGTTGATGCCGGGCTTATCTGTGTGAGCGGGACCTGCGTTCTTAGCTGCCATCTGTATGTCCTTTTGATGGGTGATTGTGTCTCTTTCAGACAGCTAAGCTCCAGTCTCCATTCCGATTAATCAGCAGCTGTCTCCAGCGCAGCTATGGAGTGGATATTGTTGATGTATTTATTTGTGTGCATGTGTGGGTCCCCCCCGAAAGGGAAATGAATAGCAGTCTTATGCAGACGACGTTGTGTGAGAAATTAAATCAGGGGTGTATTTGAAATATGAATCTTGCGTTGATTGAACTCACTGCATGACTCAGACTTCTTGTTGGTCAATGTGGTCGTCTTATGCCAACAGGTTTTTAGAATAAAATAACCCCCATTTTTGTCATTTTATTATTTCAGAATGTGCTAATTACATTCTAAGTTTCTAACTCCCCTTATATCACAGAGCTTTTGGTTGCTTTTAATCATTCGACATGTTCAGCTTTTTTGATTTTGACCTACCTGCCTATTACAGCGGTGCTTAATGGAGCCTTTATATTATTATTAATATCTAGAGAGTGATTAAAACGTTCAAAATACGGATTGCTGAAAAAGACGCTGGTACATTATAGCTTTTCCAGAAAAATGCACTGAAGTCAGATATATACTGGTTAAGACAGGGATGCAGTTTTGGGGTAATTTAATGCACACTTAAAATTCATTCTGGCCCCATGCAGGCTTGGAACTCTGTTCACGTTTATGTACAATCAATTATACATAATCAGTTATCAATATTTGGGCGCTAGCCTATATTTCTCTTAAACCGAGACTCGCGGAATGACTCCGAAGAGACGTCGCGGGACAGCATCCCAGGATGCTGCTCTCCAGGCCGATTTCGCGAGGTATTAATTTTTCATGTCCGTCCATCAGGCGGGCCAAGGGAATGCTCGATTCCTAAAATAAATGCATGGAAAAAAGGTCCCTCGGAGGAACTCTGATTGTTTCTAAAGCCCCTTTAATCTGACCCTTTTAAAACTGAAGACTACTTTTGGAATGGAGGGAAATGGTGGGCAAATGGGTTCTTTATTTAGCCTTCTCCTTGCCCCCCCCCCTCCCCCGAGACCTGAAGCTGCTGGCTATTCACATGGAAGCATCGATGCCTCATTTTCATAATTACTAATTCAAAATAAACGCAGTAATGAACTAAGAAGTGGGGATTTATTTTATAACGCATAGTTGATGCTGCTATAGTGGTTATGCTGGTGTTATGTTGGCTTGAAAATTTGAGTATAGATTTATTTATTTATTTTTTTATCAGTCAAAATGAATCAGAATTCCGGAACATTGTTTTATTGTAACATATGTACATATGAACATTGTTTTATTGGTTTTGAATGAACTTAGGCTACTCATAAATGTGTAAGTTAGCAAGGCACTCGGGCGCATTGCTCGCATTGTTCTTGGGAGGTGCCGGATCGTTTCAGCAGCTCCTTCCCCTTGTGGTTCCTCCAAGGCGGCATCTTGTTTAGCGTTTAGCGTTCCGGCCATCTGCGGCTAATCTGGCGGGCCGGCTGGCCCCTCTGTGGATTTATATCAAAGTGCTGATGTAAATGATTTTTTAATTGCTCGTTAAGCGTAGGGCACACTTTTAAAATTTTTAACTGGAAGTGATATGGGACACTTGTTTACTGATAGCCGGAGCCTGTAATGCGTTATGGTGCTGTGTTTTATCCGTCTATCTGTCTATCTTTTAATTTGTTGACTGACTTAATACACCTGAAATGTACCGCGTAAACTGCGAAGCGGTTACACCAGATCTGCAGGGTGGTTTTGAACTCTATGCCTGCCAATTACATTGCTCACCTTCTCATTTTGGCATAGATTAACTGTCTCAATTATCCCACAACAAAAGCCCCCCCCCCCCTCCAATTTCATCTTCCTGAGTGCATCAGGAGGTGTGCAACCCAAGCAATAATATTAATTTGCCTAAACCGGTAGTCGATCGATCACCCCTTACCCCAGGACGTGTAGCACGGTGGGACTGCGGGGCCACAAAGCGGAGGCGTCTGTTCCTCGATGAATCGCCAGCTGCCTTTCTGTAACCCGGTAGCTGTTAATGACTTGCAAGGCTTCGCTCCACGTGTCCTCGATTGCCACTGCGTGGGGACTGGCGATGGCTAGCAGCAGCTATTTATTTTACGAAGCAGCATTGGGGGAGAATTGACCAGGGACTGCCAAAAAGCTGAGAGCCATTTTGTTTACAAATTCATGCTTAGCGGAGGAGAGTCTGACCACCTCATACGAGCACAACCACGCTTGTGTTTTTAAGTAATTTTTTCTTAAGGCTGGATTTCCTCTCGCGTACTGCAAAACTCAAAGGCAGTGCAGACTCTTGCTTAATTCTTTTAATGGGTTGAACCAAAGGAAAGGCAAATATGAGTGAATCTGTTTTTAAGAGAGAGCTGCTTTGTGGCTGGGTGTTGGCGTTAGGGGACCAGAGATGGTGACCTGAGAGGGACGATGGCACATGGACACCCCCGGCAGGTGTCATGTTAAAGAGAACGCAGCCCTTTGTGGTGGATCAATAGCAATTTCGTTGTGGGTCAAATGTGCGGTGACAGGGCCAAATATATGTTTTTTTTTCTTCTTTGCCACTAGAAAATAGATTTTACACTTGTACACTTTTTTCTTTTTTTTTTTTTTTTTTACAATTGTACACTTATCGCCTTGAAAATCAGCAGGTCGGCTGTAGGTTTACACTAAAAGCTCCAAAATTCGGGCAGCTTGCAGGGCATTTTAAAAAAAAAAAAAAAATGTTTTGCTTTTGTGCTGTGTGTTCCGGTTGCTGTTTGCATGATAAGCTAAATGTATTAATCTCCTTGTCTTTAAATGTTCCGTCGATGTTTGTACGTCGATGGTGCCTTTCCCGTATGATGGTAGACTTGAATGCGCTCTCGCATTTCGTTTAATTGCCTCACCGGCTCGCACCCGGCTGTCACTCAGGATATTTTTTTCCCTTTAGCAATCCAGATTAACTGCTTTCGGCGGAATCCTTTCCTTGCACTTGAACTGACAACCTTCAGTCCACATTCATAACCTGCATGCTGATAGTGACAGGGCTGTCACCATTGGCGGTTTTTGGTCGGATCAAGTCAAGTGGGGCATTATCATGGCGATACAACCACATAGGGTAACGCAACATATGGTGACGTGAAATAACTTCCCCTAGGATCGCGGTGCTAATTATATACATGAAATATGCAAATATACTGGATTTATACTGGAGTTTCATATAATAAAAAAAAAAAAAAGCAATGACACTCAGTGTAATCATAAACAATGTTGGTCTGTTTAGATTGTAGGCAAAGATGGAAGCAGCAGAGTTGCACATAAATAGTGAATAATACTGTCAAGCTGCCATTCCAGTAAACGTGGAAATATTTAAATCTTAAGCTGGGAAATGTCGCAGAGCTCCTCTGGGCTGTCATGTTTCGGTGCGAGTTCGGTCTGGACGTCGTCGCATCTTCCTGGTACCTGTACCTTTTTATGGGTCTCTCCCTAAGCTAATTTTTAATCACTTTTGGCAAGCGGCCCCTCACCCAGAGTGGACCTAATGATGCCCAGCAGCGTCCACATCTGCCTCGCACCATTGACACGCTCGTGAATCACGGCCTGTCGGAACGCGGGGGTTGAGGGATTTCTGGTGTCTGGATACGGGCTAGATTGTAAGTCTTACAAGGTGCTTTTTGTGCGTCTAATCAGTGCTCTTTTATGTATTCAGATAATACTAGTAGTAGTAATGAAGATGATGATGATGATGATGATGATGCTACGCCTGATAGTAGTACTGATAATAATATAGTACCTACAGGGCTGAAAATTAAGCTTGTTCATTTGTAATTCAGACAAACACCCACGTTGTTGTTGTTGTTGTTGTTGTTGTTATTGTTATTATTATTATTCCATTTTTAATTTCTGAACTAACACGTTTGCATGGTAGCAAAAATTCTGAAGTTTGACTCCTGGTCTCGTTTATAAAATGCTTTACAGTAACCCATTTAATCTATTTTATTTGTTTTAAGGGGAAGGTGCTTTTCTTTTCGTATCAATCCCCTGCTTTCTGTGTCTCGAGCTTGCGAACTGGCATGGAAGTGATGTGCAAAACAGATTTGGCAGATCGGCTGCGTCGGTCTTAGTCACACCGGTGTGCGTGTCGAAAGCATATCTGGGCTAATACGAACTATACAGCAGATGATTGAAGAAGCCTGAAGTATTATTGTACTCGGTGTCTGCCATTTGTAGGCAGGTGTCCTTAACGTGTCGCTGATGAGGTCTGGCGTGACAAATGAATTTAAGGTTTGGCAAATCTGGCTCAATTGTTCTGTGTTAAGCTGTTTCTTTTTCCTTGAAACAATGCTCATTAATGGTCTGCTATGGCCATAATTTCTGCACCTTAATTATGCGTTTTCAAGTATTTATTATTTTTATGGTTTATATATACATATATTCAGAGTTGTTGTATTCACTTAATTTTGAGTGAGACATTCTGGGCCTGGATTTTCTTGTCAGAACTTCCTTGACAGATCCAAATCAGTCTGCCCCCTTCTTCATAATAGACATTTTTGAGTCTTCATTAAGGCTGAGTTATGGGCAGAAACTGAACAGGCATTATCTGAAAATCTTAAAGGGGCCCTTTCTCTGTCCAAGGTTTGCCATAAGAAAGCGCTTCCTCAATATTGGTGTTTATCTTTGGGAGCTTTAGTCTTTGCCTAAAAACGGAGAGTGCTTATTGACCCAGTTCACTGGCAGTGGGAGGAAATTAAGGGCATACACACACACACACACACACACACACACACACACACACACACAGGAACCGTACCAACAGTGAGCTTTCAGGTTCAGTGGGTTTCCTATCGTCGACATGCCTGTCCTAACTAGGCCTCATTTATTGTAAGCTTGCTAGGGGCTTTCCTTAATGTTGTTGACCTAACCCTAACCCATCAACTCTGCCATTCAGACCATGAGGCGGATCATGCAACCCAGGAAGATCTTTGGGGCGTGAAATTTTGGGAGTCCCCAACCTCCATCCATGATAACACGCATGAGCTATTGAAGCATCCGGGAAAATACAGAGAAACGGACTTGGTCACCCTTCTAGGGTTATGCATTGCGCTATGTGGATTGGTAGCACTTAGATAAAAATCAGTCAGTGTTACTTTAGAGAGAGGTCTTATCATCAGCTTGCGATGTATTGTATTGTGTTTAAAGCAATGGTCTTAGTAGTCAGCATGCGTTGGACTACAGTGGGTTATGGTATGCTACAATGACACTACCGTTTTTAAGAAAGGGTGTGATGTAATAGCATGACATCATCCATCATGGTTATAGTCATAAAAAATATACTTTGTACAAAAATTCCATGAAAAGGTACCATTTTAGCGCAACAAATGGCAGGCACGCTGTTTAAGTTCAAGCGTAACCCACCCAGTCGGATTTTGATACGATATTTTATCTTTATGAAGCCCATCTTATCTTTATAGTTTACCCTCCTAGAGAAACAGCACTATTCGTTCATTTCCCAGTAATGCTGGGCGGTTTGTTGTGAATGCGAACACTCATGTGTATGCCAATAAACCCGCTGTTGTGAATTTCCAGCAAGATGAGTGGAGCTACCAGTTCTGAACAAGTGTGACCAATGTATTACTATATAGTTTAGCTGCCGAAGTGTGAACTCTGCAGGGTTTCTGCTTGTGCTTTATAGACCTGGCCATCTGCCAGGCCTTAAATTTATACCACCAGACCTACAGTTGGGCCAAACATGCTGTGCTTAGCAAAGTAAATGAAGTAGTGCTGCTGGAATTTGACATCATGGTATATTAGCGCTTTAAAATGCATCTCTCTTAAAGCGAACTCTGGCCTGAGCGTATACAACCTCGCACAACCCAACGGATTCCGTCGTCCTCCATTGGTTGGGAAAAGTGTGACCTACTTGGGCATCCCCGCCTCCTAGCTGGGACTGGTTTGATGCTTTTAGGTCAGGTGCTGAGCGTTTTGGCAGGGCTGTCGAATAAAATAACATTATAGATGATAATACAATGCTGTATTGGTGTCACCCTGGAAACCACCTATCATTTTCTCAGTACGAGGTAATGAATTTCATAATAAAGCATTTTTTAACGTTAAAAGGACAGAATGAATGTCACAACATGACTTCTTTGTACGATGAGGGTATTTACATTTCATCACTAAAAAAAAAAAATAGCACTTCAAGAAATGCTCCACCCCCGTTCTGTATTTAATTTAAAGTTTGCACGTTAAAGTAGCCCTCGTCAAGTTGCTTTCTCAAGGCATCCTGGATATTTTAACCTTAATTATGTGGCATGCTGGGATTTCTCTCCTTTCTCGCTCACCGTCAACATTATTGTTAGTGAATCTGACAAACTATATATCAGGCTAAATCGCTTTGCGGTTTAGGGAGACATGTTAATTTAATAAGCGTCCTGCAGATTTGACAGCCATACTGGGTTAGGTTGGAGGTGTAAGTACATAAAATGCTTAAGTATAACTGCTCCACTGCGGCATTTCAGAACGTAATTGATGTGTTGGCCTGGGACAGAATACAAATGGCTGCCTGTTTTTTTCGGTCCCCTCTGTATTACGGCATGAATAATGAACGTGTCGCTTGTTTCCCGAGGTGGGTTTTTCACCGAGCGGGACGGCCCCTGACGCACGCCGAGACCTCACCTACCGTGGTCGAGGTTGTACCTTAATTGCAGAAGGAGTGGCTGTCTAATCTGCTCTGTGTTGAGTTGCGTTGACTTGTTCTGGTGTAGTCAGTCTTGGAAACTCTTTGGTGGATGCTGCATTTATTAGTTTTAGTTTTAATGTAGGTATCTGTACTGTTGAGATGCTCCTTACCCCTTCTTACAATAGAATAAACAGGTCAGAGACTTTAATTGGTTAGAATGGTGTAATGTATTCTCCTTTAGGTAGCATTTCTGCATTCCTGTAATATCCATAGTTGATGTTAATTTGATTCTAAATATTCAGGACCATGCATTGTCCGTATTTCAAGCTTATGTACAATTGGTGCCAGTTGGTGATAAGACCATTGCTGAATTTTGTTTGTGAATGTAGGGGCTTTGGTGCAGGAGTGGGGTTGTCGTGTCAGACTCTAAAGCATGGCTTCAGATCAAGATGACCTTGTTCTGGATTCTAAAGACACTTACTGTTGTTCATATTTATTTGTAGTCAACAAAAATAGGCATGAGTAGTGGCAGGGGCATAGCTGGAAATTCTGGACCCCTTGGTAGAAAGTCACCTTGGACTCTTTGCTGGGATCTTCTGTCGTACATTTTAGGGCCCCTATGAAACACTGAGCCCTCTGAATCTGCCACGGTCTTCATGCCCCTCCAACGCCCCTGTCTAGTTGCATCCTTAATCCTATGCCTTCTGTAATTCTGGCCTGTAATCCCAGTCATTTTATACTCATTCCCTCTGCCTGGATTGTTCCCTTATTTATTTTCTTGCTTTGACAGTTTTGCTAAATCCTTGGCCCTCATTGTAGGAGTTCTCAGATGACTCGGCACTGGGTAGTGACGGCTCGAAAAGGAATGTTGACTCCCAGTTTAACATTCATCAAAACAGATCTTCAAGGCTACTTGCGTGGCGACAGAGATGCAAGCCAGAAGAGATGCTAACGACCTGTCAGCACCTTCAAATGTCAGCAGCGTGGTGGTTTCACAGTGTCGGGAGAAGATGCCGGGGTTGCCGTCTGTAGCGTATGTAATAAGCATGTTTGTTGCTGGGGAGCAAAAGCAATGACGTTTAATATGAGTTCAATCATCTCACCGTCTGTCATATATTAGGCAGCGTGGGGGTGGGGGGTGTTGAACGCATAGCTAAAGACAACTCTGTATATCAACCGAAGTGAAATGTGAAGAGATTTAGGGATGACTGGGCTAGGGGTGGGCGATATAGCAAAAACATCATGTTTTTTTTCAGGCTGGATCACGATTCACGATCTTATCACGACTCTTTCATGTTTATTTTTAAAACTTTTTTTCTTACTGAATAGTACAACCAAATTAATTCCCATGTTTTCAACAAAAATGATCCCTTAAGGTAATGAAACCTAAAAGGTCATACTCACTCAATGTACTCTTTGGATTTTTATTTTTGAGGCGTTAAAAAGGTTTGTCTTGTTGCTAACCTTATCTTTGCACTTGGTTGTGCCGGGTCAGATTTGGAAAATCCAAACTGGTTACATATTAATGATGTCATGGTCTTTTTAAGGAGCAGCTCCTCCATGTTGTCCGCTTGGTTGCAAAATGGGGAATGTGCTGCATGTTGGGAAGAGGGCGCGAAAGGGGGAGAGGAAGAAATCTGAGGCACTACTTACTGTTAGCTGTTACCAGTGTATTGGTGTGTCAAAACAGATTTGGCTGACAGAACAACTTTAGATGGGTGTACAAGCTATAGAAGTTATAGAATGTGCACTGTAGCACAACACTTCATAAATTCAGATCATTGAGACGTTTTAATGGTTCACCGTTTAATATCGTCAAATCGCACACCCCTGGACTATATTCACTGGTGATATTATGGAGTTGTTGGATGTTTCAGAGTTTAGACAGTGACTTGTTTTTGGTGATGGTGGTTTATGGTCTGTGCCACACTATACAGTATGCCACCCTGTCTGGCTCTAGACAATGATGATGTATTGTGTTTTTAGTGATGTCTACCTAATCTACAACTGGAAATCATGGCATCCAAAGTCATCAATGAAGCAGGTCATTGAATCTTAAAAAAACCCCTTTGATACCTCCCTCATGGCATAGGTTCTGTTGAGGAGGCTGTGTGTTTGGTATTGGTCTTTCATTACACAAAAAGAACCCAATCTCGATAATGTTATGGAGGTCATATACTATATACACATACCCAGTGGCTGTTTCAAAATTTAAATTGAAGTGAATTTTAAGCATATGTTGTCTCTGGTTCCTCCACCCCTCCTCCTCAAATTACCATGGAACAATACAGCTTTTGTTCCATGTGTGAATGAAACATTCTTCAATTTAGAAAGTACCAAGTGGTGTGGGGAGGGGGGAGGACTTGTCGCAAAGTGTGTGCCACATTCTCTGCAGCCTTTTTCTTTAATTTACCCATCTGTAAGGATTGATAGGTTACATTGTGCCAGTCTTGGCCCAGAATACTTATGCGGGGGG
>JAODKC010000041.1:20011055-20030914 GCA_026777985.1 Mormyrops attenuatus
AGGAGCCAGACGCGTCGTCCCAGGATGTACAGAGCACGGGAACGGCGCTATGGGCGGGGTCGTATGGGGGGGGGGGCTGTTCCTTGCAGCATGTGTTCGTGCTGCTTTCGGGAGACGACAGAGCTCCACTGCGGGAATGGTGGCTCTTAAAGTGGATCAGCCAGGAACACGCATTAAAAATAAATTATCGTATCCTTCGGAAATCGCGTCGGTTGTCTGTGGAACATTCCGGCAAGGGGGCGGAGGCCTCCCATCATCATCTCCCCCCGCTAAACCACCCCAACCTCGACTGCCCTGGCCTCAGCTTTTCTCCTGGCCCTTCTCTTGCGTGTCATTCATCCACCACACAACCTCGACCCCGACAAGAAGATCGCTCAGTAGAATAACATCCAGGGTTCTGTCAGGGGCTGGACTCTCTCTCTTTAGACTTCCTCCAGGTGGGGCACGTCATCCCATTTCACGGCCCACAAAGGGCACCTTTGACTCTCCTGCCCACTCTCAGTGTTTCAAGGCTGGTCTGTCTGGCCACAGGGGATGTCACACGCCCAGCATCAATTGACCACTTCCCCGTAGTGCCCTGTTTGGTCCAGTTGACTGGCTTCAGCACCCCTGAGGATTAGCTAATGAAATTAGTGCTGCATAAAGTCAGTGGGGGGGCACGTCTGTCTGCAAATGCACTCCCTCGCGGGACGCTGCACTTCCTGCATCTGCGCTCCTCTAATAATTCGCATTTTCCTGCGCATCGATGCCCTCATCTGCTCTGTGTTTTGAGCTGCTTCAGCACAGCTGCTGCACCTGTGACTGTTTCAGCACCAAGCTCGTGGGCAGCGTCTTGTTCTTTAGCTGCATCAAGTGCTGGTGCGGGACAGAGGGCTGTGTACAGGGGCATTGGCCACAGCTGATTGGCTCTGGGAGTGCCTCCACCCCTGTCATTCACAGATTCAAAACATATCATTGGTTAATGATGAGACTGTCCCTTGTGTATGAATTATGGCCATCGTTATGTTCCCTACCTTAAAAAACGTAGTTGCTCCTGTGGGCAAACGTGCTATAGTTTGACTAATTCCAGCTCTCCCTTCCTTCTGACGCTCCCTGATTGATCAGCATATTTTTTGTTCTCAAGAAGTCACCGATCTGTGGCCCTATCGGTTTCGGGTATGTGTATCAAGGCCGATCAAGCCTGGATACAAGTCTGCACCCCCCCCCCCCCTTAAATCTTGCATGCATGTGGCGGCCTGCGTTGGCCCAGGTGCCCTCAGATCGGAGTGAAACACTCTCGGGAACTGTACCGGCCGTTACGGTGCACTGCCGCTCATTTACCTTTTTGCCATCCCTTATCTGGGCATCTCGACTCCCATCTTGATTTACGATGCAGTGCTGTTAATTCCCCACCCACACCCCCCTCAAAAACACACACACACACACACAGAGTGCCCAATGTGGCAGCTTGCGGTTTTCCCTGAGCTACTGGGTAATTCTGAAAAGCACACTCGTGGACTGCTGAGTGTAATATAACGCGGGGGATTAACAAACCCCTCCCTCCCCCTGTTTCCTTGTAGGTAAGCACTTTCTTCCTGGCTCTCTGGTAATGATGTTGGGGGGGGGGACGGTTCTTTGACTGCCGGGTACCCATTGTTCTCCGTGATGCATGTGGTTCCTGATAAAGGTGATGTACCGCATGCTGGGGGCACCCCTCTGAGCACCTTCACGGCGAGTAGACCTCAGACGGCCGCTGAATTGGCATGGGGGGGGGGGAGCTGGAGCTGGAGCTGGGAGGGTCTGACGCCTACCGCCTTGGAACAAAAGCAGTCCTAACCCACGGAACGTGTCGCACAGCCGTGGAGCAGACAGCCCGGGAGGTGCAGACCATCCAACATCCATCGGAAAACACCTAAACGGACCCCTCCCCATCCGCAGCTGGATTTCTTACTTTTCAGTCCAACATGAGAACACCATCTTGACCACTTAGCCTTTCAGGTGGGCTCCGTATTCAACCAGAGCCTTCATCCATTAAAAGGTGTGTCTGTGTGTGTCTGTGTGTGGGGGGGGATTACTGGCTGGGTCTTATAAAAAAAATTAAAAATTCTAAGTGTGTTTGGCACAGAGTGGCCAGGCTATTGTCCATTCTCTAACTTAATGAGAGAGACTCTTTCCAGGACCTTGAGAGCAGATGGCGTCGAATTGCGGGAGGCAAATGATTCCTCCTACTACAATCTGGGCCCGTAACTCACTGCCCAGCGCCTCCGTTTAATGGGAATAGTTTTGCAGAGTTCAGTTAAGCTCTCGCTAACTGCCTATAATTTCTCTCCTGTCTAATGTGAAAAAATCACTCCATGCGCCGCTGACATCCGCCGGATTGCCTTCATATTTCTTGGACTCACTTACAAAAATGAAAATGGTGGGGGGGGGGCTGCCAGTTATGAATCAGGATATCGCTACCTTCTTCAGCTCCCCCACCAGGCAAATTATGAGGGTTCTTCAAGAGCGCCGCCACTATGCTGGGGGGAAATGTAAAGTGAAATGGCCGCGTTTGAACACCACCGGTTTCCTCTTGGTACCCAAAACAAAAATCACGATTCTAACTCATCTGGCCGCTTGTTTCCTTGGAATGGGTATTCGAGCTCGTCATCGTTCTCCAATGATGGATTGGCCCCAGAAATGCTTCTGTTTGATATGTGTGTTGGGTGGGTTGGCGTGGGGAGCGGGTGGGGTGGAGCACCCTTCCGCTAGATTGTGGGCTTTTGATAGAAGCTATGATCTGAACTGCATTCTAATCGACTGCAGCCTCCGTTGAGGTTCCGTTGTCTGGGAGGGCGACTATCTATTGGACCCTGCTGGAGGAATGATGTTAGGTTTCTCAAGAAGCGGGCCCCGTATCTGTTGTAGAGTCACTTTGCATTTTCTGGCCTGTTCAGCTCATAAACGTTGATTGGAACGTTGCTTTAATCCAGAGTGAAACCTGAACCAAACAATCAAAAACAAACAAACAATCAAGAATGAACATAATAATCAAAACACTGAGTACCTGGTATGCTGGGAGCTGGGAGGGACCAAAAACGTGGACTGTCTGGGTGTCCTGAGGACCGGGTTGAGAAACACTGGTATATTTTGTTGCTGTGTTTTTCTCTCAGAGACCAACAATGCGAATAGATGCTTATCTTCCTTGCAGTTACAGTGTATGTTTTTTGTTTGTTTTTACCTTTCAGCTGTCTCTGCAGTGACTGCAGTGATTAGGGGTTTACAGATCTTGATAGCTTTTTTTTCATTGCCTTGCATTCCCACGCCTGGCCATGGTGCTGTCAGTGCACATCCAGACCTGCTGGGCGTGTTCCTCTCCCTGTGTCGTATCCCCTCCTGGAAATGGTTTGGAAAAATCTGCCACGTGCTTCAGCCTCCTTGATAACTGATGACACAGCATGTTTCCCCCCGCCCCCCATCCTTTTTAGAAACATATTAATTTTTGTCTTGGTTGCACAGCTAATTGAATTTAAATCTCATTTTCCCAAGGCCAGATTCATAAGGTCCCCGGAACTTGCAGCACCATACATACAGTATAATATATATCCTTTCTCGCCGACTGCAACTTAAGTTGTTTTTGATTGCCCAGAAGATTTGATTAGACTGCGGTTCAAATCGTGGTCACGTCGTTATTTTTCTTTCTTCCTTTCTTTCTTTTTTTTTCTTTCTCTCTCTTTTTTTTTTTTAAATTTCCATTCACATAAGCTTGCATTGTTTACTGATCGACAATGATGTCCACTCTGAGCTGGCCCGAAGCTCTTGCTGGCCTGTGTCTGTCAAAACTGGAAACAGGCCCTTTGTTTCAAGGCTGGGCTCTGTCTCTGGGTGCCTGTAATGAAGCTTGTTATTTATTTACCACCCCCCCCCCCTTCTTTTAAACTGCACCACTGATGAAGCAGCTCGTCATTTTCCCTTTCAGACTCAATAAAGCTCGCAGCAAATGTCATTCTCTGTTTGCCTTGTGGATTCTTCATAACAGCTGTTGTATTACCATAAAATGCATTGCGATGATTTGTGCTTGACATTCCCATCACTATCGGTTGCTCCAGAAAGGCTTCCAGAAGCTCTGTGGTATTCGTATTTGTCAATCTCGTATGGGGTACTGATGTTATGAACATTTTATTATTTTGGGGATGATTTATTTTATTGTTGGTGTCGTCGTTTTAATTGAGTTCAAAATATATCTTCGTTTTTAGTTTTATTTTAAGTTCTTGCTGGACAAACTTTGCACCTTCATGAAAAGGAAATGTCCTGTCTTCAGATATTAGAATTTTAATTAATATATATCTATATATTATATGTGTGTGTGTAATATGTATATCTTGTCATTCAAGGAAAGCAAATTATCTTGCCGTCTCGTGCGGGGCATTTACTTTAGGTTGGAGGGAATTCAAAAGGGAAGGCAAACATAGATACATCTGCCGTATTGGAAGCGATCCATCATGCCAAAATGACAAATTCGGGGAGGGCGCCGACAGATGCGTCGCCGCGATACTGCGACGTGATAGCCGATCCCCTGAAACGTGTCTGGGGTGATGGCCAGACCACGGCGTCCTAGCAGAGGGACCGAATATGAAGTCACAGAAACTTTGGTGGCGTCTGGTTACCTTGGAAGCAGTGATGACCCCCCCCATCAATTTGGCTTTGAAACGCAAAGATGGACATATGCCAAAGTGTCCTTACAGGGGCATCCTCTAGTTCTCTAAGTGTGCTTCGTCATGGAAGTGCAACCAATTTAGCATCTTTTAATGACGTAGATGTAGCCTTTTATCTTATATGGTGGTAACTGGTGTTGACCCAAAAGTATTTTAATTAATGGCTTGTTGAGAACCTTTCCTATATACAATAAATACAAACAAATTGCTTATAAATATTATACTACAATGCAAATTAATAAATCTGGTGCCACTTGTCTTAAAGCAGCCTTGTAAAATGCATTATATTTACCTTCATAATCCATTACAATAACCATTATACTGACCTTCATAATGCATTATAAAGGCATCTACAGTGCAATGTAGGTGACAGCTTCACAGAGCAATTATAATGCTTAATAAACATGGCTATCAACATGCTATGCCTTTTTATAAATAGGTACAGCAGTGTTTATAATGAATTGAATTGTTATGGTTTGACGTATCTTTAATGCATTATGATGACTGCTTTAAGTAAAGTGTTACCATTTATTTTGTATGTATAATGCATGACAGTCATGCAGGTTCTTTTGGCCAGTTGGTGTAGGAAGATCTGTGCTTTTGCTTATTTGCCTATTAATACAACGAGTAAAGCTGAGTAACTGGCCCCTTAAGTTTGTTTGTTATGAAATGCTGAGAGTCATGTTATGTCTCGAGCTTGTGAGACTCTGACGGTGTGGCGTGGCGTGGCGTTTTTGTTTTGCCCTAGAGATCCGAAAGACAAATTTCCTTAATGGTACAGAAGAAAGGATGTTCGCCGGCCTGACTAACTGAGTACTGGAATTTTCTTCCTGCGGGATCTTGTAGCTATTGTTTACTACTTCCCGCCGGGCCCATGTAGCTCATCCAAATGAAAGAGGGAGTGTACTGTAACTTCTTAAAAACACCTTAGACGACGTGTGCGTGAGATATACGTGGCCTCGTGGAGCATCTGTACTGTTCTGGCTTCTTTACATAACTGAGGGGTGGTATCCTTCTCTGCGTGCTGGCAAAGAGAGCCAATCGGACACAGTCGGAGTCATGAGCCACAATGGGAAGCTGTGCCCGGCCAGCGTCTTCGACGGCAGTAAATTGAGCGCGGGGGAGCCGCGTGGTGCTTTCTGCCGCCGTGTCTCTCTGGGTTCTGCCGGATGCAGGCCAGTGGCACAGAGAGGCGATGACCTCACTCATCGATAGCCAATAAGGAACGGCTGTAACTTTGCAGTGCCCAGCTCACCTTCTTCTTGGCAGTCACCCCCCTGTCCCCCACTCCAATGGACGAATCTAAAGCGATTAGTCTCCTTTATTTGCAGGCAGGTGGTGGTGATGGGTGATTCTTAGCCTCCCCATGTGCGAGGTGTCAAATTTTATTTCCTCTGCAGTCTTTGACAGATTTCTGCCGATACTCCGATTGCTTGTGATTTCTGTTGCATTCATCATCCTGGTACGGGTCTCACAAGTAAAGCCCATAATATGTTCTGTGGATTAGCACCATAGATAAATAGTTTAGTCCACGTCCTTATAACCCTGGGGAAGTCCAGTTAATTAAAAAGTCACGGTGACCTCCAGTAGTAGCAAATTGGAGGGTATGTGGCTGCATGGTTTTGTTTGTCTCCATTGCTGTGTCGTGGCTAAATGCACATTACTCTATGGTTTAATTTGGCACCATAATTTAAGTTTAAAGCATTGTTGATCAGAGAAGTTATATGATAAAATAAGTTTGCTTTTGTGTGTGTGTTTTTTTGTGGAGTAATAATGGGTTTTTCCACATATTGTTTGAAGTAGTACTGCTAAACAGAAACTAATGATGCTGAAATGTCCACAAAAAGACCTGGATATATAACAAGTAAATGCAAATAAGTACAGTAGGCTTAGAATGAAGAGTTGGCTCTGGTCGTGATGTTATGGGATTATGTGTCATTGCAGGTGGGAAATCCAATGGGTATGGAAAATGGAGTGCGGTGTCAGGATCAGAGGTCATCTGCTCCATGGAGGGGCTCATGGGGATGTTCTACATGACTGTTTTAGCAAAGGAGAGGATCATTGCCGAATCACTTGAGACTCAGATTGATGAAAATCAACCCC
Organism: Mormyrops attenuatus; assembly: GCA_026777985.1. Lineage (NCBI taxonomy): Eukaryota > Metazoa > Chordata > Actinopteri > Osteoglossiformes > Mormyridae > Mormyrops > Mormyrops attenuatus. Next base: position 20,017,832 of record JAODKC010000041.1, read on the forward strand.
CCCCTCATTTGCTAAATGAAGGGGTGCCCTTAGACAAGCAGTATTTCTAAGGAGCACAGAGGGCTTTAATTACATGCAGGGCACAAGCGTCCAAGGCCAGTACAGCCGAAATGTGCTCATTTAATATGGCTCTGCTCGTTTCTGTGGTGGATCTGCGCACCAAATGGCCATTATTAAATAATGAAATGCAATAAAGTTTTCGTTATTTCGCGCCGCGTGGATCATAACCAGCAGTCAGCGGATTCATCCAATTTCCACTGAGTTTGTCCTATACTCCTCTACCGCAGTCTTAATTCCCTCATTAGGACTAAGGACTCATGGGAAAATGAGGGATACTGACCAGAAAGTGGAACGGAGGGCCTTTGCTTTTCATCTAAATATATATGAAATGTTTTTTAAATAAATGTTGAGTAAATCAATTGGCTGAAGACCATCAGGAATGAAAGTCTCTGGGGTCAGCGCCATTTTTTTAAATCTCCGTGACATTTTGCGGACTGCTTGCATTTCACTCTCCATCGACTTTCAGCACCAATCTGAATGAAAACCACCCCCCCCCCCCCAACCACCACCCACCCCATCTTCCAGAAGGATAAAGTCAGTCCACTGGTCTAGATGGTCCCTTCCTCTAAAGACCTGAAGATTGCCCCCTAGTGGCAAACAGATCGAACATGGAATTGAATGGATCGAACGATTTCCATAAAGATGGGGAAATGGCGTCTGGAATAAAACCACGGTTATAGATTTGGGGAAAAGCTTTTAGTGAGGGAATCCTGTTTATGGCGGTTTTGGATTAAAGCGATTTAAGCCTGTGTAGGGTTTGGATGTGTCTCCTGTACTGGGACGTCAGCTGAGGAGAGAGGTTTGAGTGGGAGCCTGGGGTTTTTGGGGTAAAATCTGAACCTAAGCAAGATGCCTCGAGAATTTGAGCCTGTACCTATTTGTTCGAATTTGGAGAATGATGTGAGGGAGTAATGTTGTAATGGGGGATCGCTGTGATCAGAAGGTCGTCGGTTTGAATTCCACCCCCTAAAATGCTCCAGAGGTGCCAGATAAATGGCTGAATTTGCGCTTGGACCCCAAGCTGTGTGTGAATGTCTCATAGGAGAGCATGATGGGATATGTGTAAATAGCAAATAAAGCATCATTTTATTAAGAGGTTGGTTCAGAAGGCGGTCGTGTTTTAACTACAGGAGTGAATTTTAGCTTTCAGAGCAGATGGCGTGGCACGTAAGGCCAAATGTTGTAATTTTCTAACAATACTACACGATTGTTGGCTGTTTCTTTGTACCGGTTGCTATTTTCTGCTCCTTGCGATATTGAAGAAAGACGACTTGCCAGGAACTAAAAGGTTAGACTCTGCGCTCGCCTGCTGGCGCACACCTGCGACTCGCGAGTAAACAGCCATGCGCCCTGCGGCAGTCTTTGCTTCCTCCATGGACTGCCAGCCGCCGCAGAAAAACCATGAGGCATTAAGGCTGACTGCATCCCTGCGAACCTGCTACTCGTTTGCCCTTTCCTGGGGTCCCCCCTCCCCCCCAGGTGTCGTGGGGGATTTTGGGAATGAACGAATATGAGTATCGGCCTGGGGTGTGGAAATCGGAGGGGTAGTGGAAACGGCACATTCATCTTTTCAAGCATCCTGTTATTAGGCCCATAACCAGAAATTTTATGGCGTGTTAGGCAACCCTACTGATAGCTCCCCCTTGGTAGATTTTGCCGAATGGGGGGGGCGGCGGGTGAAGGCCGTAATTTTCCTACCTGTCTTTGTTCCTGCCTGTTAAAGGACACGTCAGTCTCGGTACCTCCACATTCCCTAAAATCATCCATGACCATGAGATGGGAGAGGGTTGTATTTAAACTGGATTTACGAAGCGCTTGGTGCTGCAACAGACCGAATTTTGGCTGCCTGTCTGTGCTCATATTTCCGCTTTTGTGATACCGTTGTGTGTTGTTGCTAATGTAAGGTCATGTGACCAGTCGAAACATGAATAAATAATGCCATTCAAGACATTCCTTTGGAAAGCTATGGAAGTGTGACACTAGACTGTTTTAGTATGAAGTTAACAAATGTTATTCTTAAACTGTTTTAATCTTGTATAAACAAAAAAGAATTTCTGTTTGATGCAAGTTTTGCTTGTGCGCGGAATGCACATCGCAGTGTGAGCTCATTGCCCGTGGTTGCAGTAAATCCCATCTGGTTGAGTTAGTGGTTAGAGGCAGGACAAATGGTTAGGATCTCAGCTTTTCCCTTACCGAATTATTTAATCGCCTATATGGCATATTAAAATCTAGCACAACGCGATTTATAATGCATTAGCAAGGCTGGTGGAGCCTACTTCTCAAAGAACTTGGAGTCTCTTTGGGTGTAGAGATTAGGGGCGCAAGATACCAGGAGGATTCGAAGGATTGGGCTGGCAGTGTTTGCAGCAGTTGGTGCTTCCGGCCCCAAGCGTCAGAGAATTGGAGTTTCCTTCCCATGCAGTCTGCGTGGAGGTCAGCGGACGAGCTTATTAATCCCACCCCCACCCCCTACTACATGCACACATCTTATCTAAATGGCATCAGCAAGGGAAAGGCAAAGTGAATGTCCCCTCATTAGCATAGCGATGAGCTTCCATTGTGTACAGGAGTGATGGTAACATGGCGTCGATTGCAAAGGAAGGAAGAAGCGAAAGGAGACCGAATCAGGTTGGTCCGTGACTCTCCCCGGGGGAACGTCCCTCTCCATCAATGGAGGTGCCGGGAAATCAGATTAGGAGGAGAACGTCGGACGACATTGGCCAACGCGTACCATTCTACCATTCCCACCCTCCGGCGGGCTCAGGTTTGATTTAGCTACTGCCATTTCTTGATTGTAGCTTGAGCCGGAGGCCATTCAGTTGAATATCTTCACATGGAAATCATGGTTAATGAATAAATGTTTCATGTCATCTTTGGAACGAGGCGTCTTCCTCATTTATTTATCAGCAGTGTGATTGTGTGGCTGCCAGGAGGTCTTCAGCCCCTTGTTACAAATTGTTTGGGCCGCTCTACTGCCATGTGCTGGTGGCATCTGAACCGGGGGCTTCTGCTTTGGAATTTGACCTATTTTTTCCTTCGTGATTTATGGTCGTGCGAAGGGATCGTGCTGTAGAAACGCGAACAAACAGAGGACTGTACGACGCCTCTCACCACTCCAGGTTTTCTGTTTACGGATGGCTTCCCAATCTTATATGATGTTATCCTTATGGAGTTTTTGAATTTGTGTGTCTGGCTCCTGCCTTTGATCGAAAAATGATCACAACATCCTCAGTCCCACTTCTGGAATATTCTGTGGTCACAGGGGCTCTGCCCCCCACCCTCCCCCATCACTCACCTATTCAAATTATATCATTGACTAATGATAAGGTCGGCTCCTCTTGTGCACCCAACTTCCCAAAAAATCCTAGAAATGCCCTTTATGTCTGCTGGATTTATATGCATCTATCTTACTTTAGCTTTAGCTGCATAGCTGACAAATATCCAGGACTCTGTGAATGGTGAATTTTAAACTTATTTTTGTCTGTAAGCTGGGTACAAAATGTAGCTTTTTCAGTACATTATGTCCAGATACATTTATACGGACACTTGAATGGTGTGTGTCTGTAGCATTTATTTAACCGCAGTGACACTTCCTAGCATTTAGCAAATGTCGTCATCCTATGTCGTTTCGATGACCGCAGTGATGTCAGGGCCGGCGCTAAGTATCAGTCAGGGCATTTCGGAGCGCAGTTCAGGCTTGGGGTGTCGAGTGATGCAGCACTGTTCTCTTCAAAATGATTTTTTTTTTAAATAACAGAACAATCAGTGTATTGTGGCAGGAGAGGTAATTTATGTGTTGGCTCATTAATGCAAGCAATTTTCTCGTCGCGAGGGTTCTCTGGTTTTTGTCGGCTGAACAGTGAACTCCCTCATGCTGAATGCCGTAAAGGAATTGTGTGGTTCGGTAGGACTGTACTGCATATTAAGAATGTCTTCATTGTGCTTGCTTTAGTTGTCTGTTAATGTTTTTTTTCTTCCCCCAATTTGTCATAAAAAGGCATGTGCGACAGAGTTGTCCATGCTAAATTAGCTTTGAAGTAGCACAGTTAAATTGCCCTGTGAGAGTGTTTAGTGACTTTCTTAAAAAAAAAAAAAGATATTAAAAGTAGTATGATAAACTGAGTCAATGACTCATTCTCTTTCTTTCGCGCACGCACACACACACACACACACATGCATGCACGCATCTTTTAAAGGATTTTGACAAATTTGAGAAAAAAAGCTAGTATTTTATGTCTGAGGCGGCAAAATGGAGATGGTGTAACTGTGTTTACTCAGTAAGGTACCATAATATTTAAGCAATGTACCTTTGGTTACATAAGCCTAACCCTAACCCTGTGAGACTTCAGTATGTGGCGGAGTGGTAAGCATTATAACACAGATATGTAGCTATATTTTTCCCTCAAAATCAAACACACAGAGATGAAACCTTGGTGATCTCTTCAGTATCAATCGGCTTGAATGCTTTCATATTTTGCAGGTGTGATTCTAGGATTTTTTAAGGCCATAATTTATACAGAGAGGTCAACCTCATGATTAACCAATGATGTGTTTTGTGATAGGGAGGGGGCACTCCGGGAGTCAATCGGCTTTCAGTTGTAGATGCCCTTGATACTATGTACACAGGACCACATTTGAGTACATCCCTGCTACTGTGGGTTATGCAATTCAAATGCTAGTGTCTTTATCCTTATGTTTAATATATAGAAAACAAGAAAAAGGCGACTACAGGGATCTGTTACAGAGGAGTCGCGTGAAATAAAGCAAAATTTCAAAGTGTAGCAAACGCAGCAGATGGTGTGCTCTGTTCGTAGATCTGCGCTGGGTCATTACCCTGATGCCAGAAACTGATGCATTCCATGGATCCAAGGTGCCCGATGTAACATTTAGGGAACTTTAGCTAAACTTACGATCTTACGCAGAGGAGACTATTTAAGATCGTTTCTTCATCTTCTGTACTCTTGGACATTTTTGTTTTTCGTGCTGGATACAAACAAAATGGTAGCTATAAAAATATATAATGCTCAGATGGTGTGAACTATGCAGAAGTTAACGTGATGCCAGGCACGCTATTGTCATCTGTGCTTCAGTTAGTCTTCGGCATTGTGACTGTATGGTAGTCTACATTTATCATTTTGGTCTTATTTGTTCGCGGTATTTGAGCAGGGAAATTACATATATTGTGTAGGTTTATCATTGAAAGAGTCTTAAAAGTCATCAATATTAATTGATTCTGTGTTAAATTTGAGTTTTAGCTTTCTGATTTGCCTATTTTTGGCTGTTTTGGTTATAGATACTGTTCTTTAAAAAAAAATGCTAGTTTTGGCCTTTACCTTAAAGTATTTTGTTTCCGGGTATAGCTTGTTCATAAGCCCTCTTCAGTTTGCCCCTAGTTGTAGCTTTACACGAAATTCCTGGTAAAACTGTCAAGGTAGTCGAATATGCTGCGGTTCTGCTTTAATTTTAACGAACGCGCTACTTTGTGCAGGGAGGCACCACTCTTCCACAGCGCCAGAGCCCAGGGAGCCGACGTCGGAGAGATTGGTTAGACTAAATCTGACACCTATGAGCCGACTGGCGCTACATCCAGTCAGTCATTAAGGGCGCTCCCTCCTCGGCTGACAGAAGCAACGGCCAGATTTCCGTGCAACTTTATAGCTAATAGACAAGGATTTACTGTCTCGGGGTCAGATTTAATAAAAACTGGAGAAGCAAACCTTCGGGTATATTCCGTTTAATCTCCGAGCACACCCTCGGACAAGTCGCCCAGCGGATGTTATGGAATGGAGGCGTGGTATAAAACAAACGGGGGCTATGGAAGGCTATTGGGAAGAAAATCATTTAAAAATTATTTATCTCCCTGTACAGTTATTTAACGCTCATGCTTAGCAGCCTGCCACTAACCAGCCGATTCTGGGCCCAGTAGAATCGTGCTGAGCATACTTTGTTTCTAGGTATGGCTCCCCCTGGTGGTGGTGAGACTGTGGCTCAGCGATACGCTCTTAGCTATCAAAGGTACAGAATGTCGGTGATGCTGCCTATGACCCCAGATGGCATGTCGATCCTTCTATCCATTAGCTTCATATTCAGTACCCACCCATCAGTATTCCATAAGAAAAAATCCTATTCAGAGGGTTCCCTAGTCAACTTTTTATATTTTGACTCATGGTGGTAATTGAATGAAAAATGTCATCGAGGTTGTATGGCGTATTTGAAACTCGCGTAAAGCGCATTGGGGTCCTATCAAGGGCCTTATAATGCTGAATACTTCAGTTAGAGCAGATGCTGAAACATAGTGTGTTTGACGGCATATTTTTGGAAGAGTGTGCAAAATATGCACACACTGCCAGGGGATGGATTCAAACCGAGAAACCCTAGCGGTATGGTGTTCTGGCGCTACAGAGTGCTGCTCTGCGGTTTTTAAACTGCAAGTCCGGCCACGTACTGCCTGTGTAGATCGGTGGCTTTTTTCCTCCCCAACTCTTAAGCATTCGCTTGTACATTAACGAGTTAATAAACTCATTTGTTTTGCCATTAAATGTTCTCAGCTGTATTTGCACAGCAGTTAAGACCAGAGTCGAGATGCATTTTTAGTTTTAATTAAGGACTGAGTTAATAGATTGCGTATTTACATCTTCTTTAGCGATGATTGAGCTGATTGAAATGAATATCCTTAAGATAATCTTCCCCCTGACGTGACGGGATAAATCCTTCCTTCGTGGAGGGGATGCATGCTGCTGAGGATTAACTCCTTTTGGTAATGTGTTTTTTTTTTTTAAAAAGAAAAACGCAGCCCCATGCCGGCGAATTGCGGACGGCCGCTCAAAGCAGCATCCACACCTGTGTGTAAACATAATATCGATTATCTCAGTTTGTGGCTTTTCCATTCAGCCAAACGGGGCACGTTTGTGTAATTCGACAATCCATCACCTATTACAGAGGTGGGAGAAGTGGCTGGACTTTGAAGAAACAGGGATTAGGAATAAATAAAAACAACGATTGCAATCAAAATTTAAATGGCTCCAAGTGTTCTTGTGTTTTGGTTCAGCTACTGTCAGCCTTAAGTGATGGACGTTGGACCCCGTCTAGCTAATATGTCCCAGCCTGGGTTTTTTCTTTTTTTTGGGGGGGAGGGGGAGGAATTCCCAACTCACCTACACAGCTCAGTTCAGTCTCTTTGCTAGGCCTGGTTCCATTTTGCCCTGCCAGAACCACTTTACGTGGCTGGGTCTGCGTGTTCTATTGTCAGGTGTCGTTTATACCTCTGCCTTGCCAGACCAAGATGAGGATCCAGGAGGGGCCAGGGCTTCTGGTCGGGTTTGTCAGCTGCAGAAGTGTTCTGACCACAAGCTACGTGCACTGAGGCACCATTGGAGTTAATGATGGATGAAATGGAAGCTCATGTTTCTGGCAACCAGTTTATCCCTCAGTTTATTCTTTATATTTTACTATATAAAGTACACTTTGTTAGAATTTAAAAAAGAAAACAAACAGAAATCAAATACTTAACCCAAACAAAAGTCCATGGTTATCAAGCTGCCATCTTCAGAATTTTTCGTTGAACTCTCAAAACTAATTACTTGGTGACAAAATGGATAATTAGCATTCTGTCCTTAAAGATGTATTTTTTTCAAAGACTTATTAAATGTTGTTCAAGGCCTGAACTTGTAACACAAGCAGGTTTTTCCAGAAATCTGCAATTCATTGTAACCTTTATGCAAATTGCCAGGGTTGTGTCCCTTGTGTAAGTTTTTCTTTGTTTTATTAGGTTTGCTGTCTTAAGGCATTATTAGTGATGGATTGAAAAGTCTACTGGAAGAGATTTAAGGTTGGCCTTCTACATGGTTGACAAACCACTTTAACGAGGTCCTGACCTATCACGTCATGTCAAAGTGAAGGCTATAGACCAACTTTCCGTTTTTTAATCATACAGGTTTGCAGTAGAGGTGCTGATAAAGCATAAAAGGAATTTACCAATGTAAAGTGCCCATTTCGGATGACCCAAACATCTGTCTGTCTTGTGGGGGTGGGGCTATGTGTAGCTGCAGTTGGGCAGGTAGTAAGCATCGCCCTTCGAAACGGATCATCTTCTCAATTCCACAAATCACCACTCCCCTAAGACCTCTGACACAGTTTGAACACTGGTACCGGCCCAGCATACCAAACCCCCCCCCCAGGATGGTAACACCACTGAACAAAATTGAGTCATTTCTGTATCTTGTAAATTTGTATGATTTTAAGACCTCGTGCTACTTGTCCGCACGTTAGTGTTATTCAGCTTGCCCTTTCATGAATGGGATCACGCCATTGATACATTACGCATTGCGGGCATCATAAACATACGGTACAGAGGTATGGGAACGAATGAAAGAAGGATGCTGAAATCAGACAACATCTGAACCAGGAGAGTCACGGCTCACACTTCAGTATCCAACTTTTTGATAAACTTTTGACTACAAGAAGGGGGTGGTCTAAAAATTCCTCTCCCGAAAATGCAATTATCCACACTAATTTCAATTTACTTGATTTGTTCCAATGCCAGATTCCGTCACCTCTCATTTGGACTAAGGATCGTTATTTTCGGCCATTTTATGAGGCAAAATAACAGTCCTGGTTGTCGGATGTGACCTCACTTGGCACCGGATGATCGGATTAACGGCTGCGGTGCTATTGGCCTGGCTGCCTTGTGCTTGGACCCAAAGCTTCACTGTCATCTGTATGTGTCTCAGAAGGGAGCATGATGGGATATGAGAAGCATTCTGATGAACTAATACTTGTGCAAATAACAAAAGCATTGTTTATATTTCAAAACACAAAAGTGGCGATTTAGTAGGATCCAGAAGGCCTTCATTGGCACAGAGACTATTACAGGCACACGCAGGCCCTCGATCTGCTCTGGCAGTGTCGGAGGGGAGATTGGGGTGTACCAGGCACAAATGAGTCATGGTGTGAATGCCAGTTACAGTGGTCTGCTCCATGTTCCAGAGGTGTCACTCATTAGCGTTATGCTAACCCTTCTTCCCGCATCTCCCACTATAATGACTTCAGCTCTGAACCACAGTCAAGTTTGGCCCTTAGCCGCGGAAGCGGAGCGGGTGAGCGTGTTTTACGCTCGACTCATTTGTGTCGCCAAAGGAAGCCATGAATTAAGGTCATCTTAACAGGCGAAGATCTCCCAGATTTAATGAGGGCTCCTCTGAACAATAACCTTTGAGATGGCCTTGTGGATTACTCGCAGAAAAAGGCCGCCGATGGGCTGCTCTATGTTTGCGTCCGTGCATGTGGTCTGTGGCAAATCTGCAGGCCGTACTCAGATGAAGCCGGCCGAGCGGAAGAGGAGAAAGGGAGCTCAATTTCGGGAGGTAGTCGGCGGCAGCTTGGAGGGCCCTTGACGCTGAGCCAGAGAGCACTCTGCAGTGCTCACCGCTAAGTGCCGCCATCTTGACAGCTCGACCTTATTACCCATGTTGTGAAGGTAACACCAATTTAATGGTCCGGTTTTGGCTTTATTTTTTATTTTTTTGTAACTCAACTGTCATATTCTTCCAGGAAGTTAATCAGTTGCTAAGCCAAAAGTTCTTTCTGAGCTTCAGTCTGGAAACATTTTAGGAAATAGAACAGAATTTTTAATTGATAAATTTCTTTTATCCAAGAGATTTATATGGTCATACCCTGGTGCAAGCTGCAGGAACAATAAAAATGTTCCTAAACATATTTAACTTACATAAAATGTCCCTGATTAGTGCCCATATATATATAAATGGATAAAATGTCACTTTGAGTTAGAGTGTTACCTAATCAACGTCATGGTAAAGTATCACCATCGTTTGGTACAGCCTGCATTTTTTTTTTTATCTGGTGGGGTATTTAATGATTTTCTTTAATTTATTTAAACATTCACATACTGCATGCATGTATTTGTGTGCATTTGTGTTTAAATCAATTAGATTGACTTTCCTCTCTGATGAAAAATCGTGTTTTTTAGAATGCTCTAGGTAGTTTGATATCGCCATGACGTGGGCAGCTGGTAACACAAGCTGAAATCTATTGATTTAATTTCAGTGAAACAAACTCAATTTGAATGACATTGTTAAGGAATGTCTGCTTTAATTTCGATCAGTTTTTCCTTTCTATTTTTAAACCCTTTTTGCAGGTACCTCTTAGCCCAAATCATTCAATATGGTGTATTTTGCCTTTATTTTTTCCTCTGTTTCTGTAGGTTTGGAAACAACGATTGAGAGCTTAAACTACATTATATGAAGATTTGTGTATACATACGGTTTTGTTTTGGGCAAAACATATCAGGGAGGTATCATAGATGAGTTTAACTATATATATATATATATATATATATATATATATAGTTGGTGGTTTAACAGATTAATGTCTTTCGATTATACATATTTACAAATTGAGAGAGAGGAAGGGATTGTAGGCAGTGACTTTGGAGAAATTGGCAGCATAATCTAGCAGTTTTCTTACATTTTTGTCTCGCTGTCGATATCCTGGTCGATGCCACCGGTCTTGAGCGGCAGTGAGATTTGCCTGGTCCTGTGATAAGAGATTTTGGTAAAACTGACGACGCGATTCGAAGAAGCATCGATGGTGGCATGGCCACTGTCCCAGGAAGGATAACGACGCTTGAATTTCCGTTTCCATTTATTGTGCCGGGGCTCCTTTTTTTTCCCCAGCCTCCGTGTCTGGATCAGTATGACAAAGAATAAATGTAGACACCTTCACTGTTGGCAAGAAGACAGATCGACGGCGGTCAAGTTAAATAACACGGTATGTCAATAAGCAGCACTGTCATTGTTACAGGTGACAATGACGATAATCGACGGCAGTATAGCTACTGGTTGTCCTCGGCGTGGTATTTGCGAAGCCCCCCTACCCTTTCATGTGTGTTATTTAAAATAACGGGGTTGGGCGGCAGGCCAAAAGGTCCCAGCATGCGCTCCAGCGGGTAAGAAGACTGGCTCAATTACCAAAACCACGAGGCGGGGGCGGGGCCCTCCTGTGTCGCTGACAGGCGCCATGCTTAACCAGAAATTGTAGACCCACCTGTGTAAATGGGTGGAAGTTGGTCCGCGCAAATAATAATGATGGTGGCATTTTCTCACGACCTTCAGTCCTGAGCGTAGGGGCATATCCGACATATTCGCTATGTGCTTTGAAAAGATGTATTGACTCTGCCGCCCTCCCATCCCATCAGACGACCCCCATTATCTGCCCTTATAGGCTTGAATGCGTAGGTTTCACAAGCCCCCCCTCAACCGTCTGTCTCCTGAGGTGGTCATCGCGCCCGGAATATCGACTCAGGTCCCTTGAATCTGACTCTCGTGGTCGATTTTCATCTCAATTTGCCACGCGATCGTGGTGGACCTTTAGTGTTGTGAGGAAGTGCGCACCCCCCTCCCCCAGCAAGACGTGGCACTGGGCTGGGTTAATAGGTCACGGCTTTTCGGATCTAATTGTGCGTCACTGGGTGGGGGGTGGACGTCCTTTCAAGTTCGGTTTTGAAGACTAATCAAATCAACATATAACTCTCACCAGACATGCGGAAAGCCCCCTCCCCACCCAAAAGTGTTTGTACAAAAAATCTGTTCCCAGCATTCCTCTCCCACTTATGCCATAAGTCTAGATTGTCTTCATTTGGTATTGAATGGTTTTAAAGGAACAAAAAAAGATACAAGGGAAGAAAAATCGAGTGTGCCCATTTGGTTTGAAAGAAACCATTTGTTCGCAGTGCAATGGCACAATAGCGATCATTGTGTATGAGAGAACAGGATATTGCTCTGAATGGGGGAGATTGTGGAAGTTAAATAGAAAAGCTGGTAATATCCTCGACATGGCCCTCAATCTCACAGTCTTCAGGGCTCTCTCTCCGCTGGAGCCTTCTTGTTCCTCACACAAGCGTGTTTCACTGCAGAGTGTGGCCTGCTAGCCCGACTCCTCACCAAACATAAAGGATCTCGTTGATGTCTGTTCCACTTGTGCGTATATAATGGCAAGGATGAATTACAGAAGTTTTGAAGGATTTTATATTTTAGTACAGGTTGTCATCATCATAGTTACCATCTTCACATCGTTCCTCCTGGTCTTGGAGGCAGTAGGTCTGGGCAGACCTCTCTTTCAAGGCCTCGGACTCCAGCTCCTTCTGGGGGGTCCCTAGATGTTCCCAGCGTGTCCTGAGTCTGGGTTCCCAAGTTGTAACATTTTAAAATGGTACCCTAATTATCTTGTGGTGTTTAACTCCTATTTGAAGGCTCATTATATTAGCCAGTCTTTGCCAGACACTTAACACATGTTTTTAAGATGGTTTGTGTATTTTATACACAGTTGGGTATTTATAATGTAGTTGTTTTAAATTAATCACAAAGGGTTCAACAGCAGGCTCCCTCAGATGTCAGTGGACTTTGTACTTTAACCGGTACAGTAGGTTCTGTCTTTGAGGATGATTTTGCATGAGGCACTGCGACAGCAGCTCACTTGAGCCCCTATTGGCCGTGTGCTGTCGGCATTTCACAGTTTGGAGTATATGACGATGGGACTCGGGTGACGGATTTCCTCCACAGTCGTTGGCATGGTGGGGGGGTGGGGACTGTCGCTTCAGTCAAACTTAACGGCGGCCATCTTTAATTTATGGGTCAGCTGCACTGGCTTTATGCTGTATACTTTAGAAAAAAAAACGGGAGGCATATTTCTCGCGGAGCACGTGACAGAAAGGGCACATTCCCATGATGGGACCGCGATGCCTTCCGCAAGGCAGGCGTGACATTTCGGCGAACAGAGAGAGCCGGCCAGCGGGAGGAGTAATGGGCCAAGGTTCTTGGATAAGCGAAGAGAGCGAGCGGTAATGACCGCAGACCAGCGGACAAGTCGATACCCAGCTCCTCTGTCTGGATGGGCTTGGCACTCGTAAACACGCCCCAAAATGCTGGAGAGGGGTTTGGCAAATCCTTGTGAGTTGCAACGGCTGTGGGAGAGAGCCTGATTTTGGGCGTGAAGATTTCTGATTGATGG
>JAODKC010000041.1:20031014-20047236 GCA_026777985.1 Mormyrops attenuatus
GCCCGCCCCCCCCCCCCCCCCCCCCCCCCCCCCCCCCCCCCCCCCCCCCCCCCGGGGGGGGTGGTGTTTTCCGCTCAGTGGACGTCGGTCCTTCTCTGTGATGGACAGCCTTGTCTGAAGGTCCTCCTGCACTTCAGGAAACATCAATAATAGTAATGAAAGATACCTCCTGGAATACACCTTGGTCTCATTAACGAAGGTTCGGGGCAATTGGGGAATCATTCCTCGCTGCAAATTAAACGGGGGAGGCTTTAAAGTTTGATAGACTGGGGAAAAAGCAAATTCCTGTTTGTCACTTGGCTGGAGGCCATTAAACAACAGAGAAGATGGCTTGAATGCATTACCTCACTGCCCTGAGTGGGGATGAGGGCTTTGGTAATGCAGAGGAAAGGGAAATGTAAAATCACATGGGGGTTGGGGGGGGTTAGTTGGTCTATGAAGGCGTGCTCAGACGCTACAGGAGGGATGTTTGTGCTTTCTCTTCCGAACAAAGAGCATTTGGAGTGGGCGAGCGCTCCCGTAAGAGCCTGAAATATTCATCACTCATCTTCTCCGATTCCTCCTCTAAATGCAAATCAGAACTGGACATGTGCAAAATGGAAAAATAAGCAATCTGCGCTCACAGAGCCTCGTAGCGCTGTGGTGAAAAGCGGCCCGTTCTGTATAATAAGATAATCAATTCCGCCATTAAAAAAATGGGTGGACGGGAACGAGTGTTGCAAGAAAATAAACTTGTGGATACACTGTGGCGTCATAAAAAATAAATAATGCGTGATTGCTAATTGCAGTTGCCAGTGTGACGAAGGTTCTTTTGTCAGTGTTTTAACAACTCCGCTACATGCAACGAAACAGCCCCAAAAAGATCCCGAAAACAGTGTCACTTTGTGTGCGCTAAGCTCAGCTTGTCGTTCATGTAACTTTAGCGTGTCACAATGCTGTTTCTCCGTACAGTCGCTCCTGTTTCTCGTGGCTCATAGCAGCACGCAGATGCTGACGGAAAAGCTCGGCTTGTAAAAGCGTAATCAGACCGCGCTGGGATCCTCGCCGGAGGTATTTATAGAGCGGCTAAATGAAGGGCCCGCTTGTCGACGGAGATCGTTCGGGGCGCTGCTTACTCCCACGATCTCTCTAGCAACTGTCAGGCGCACTCCTGTGAGGGAGCAGGAGAGAGAGAGAGTGAGGCAGAGGAGAGCCAGTGTCGGGGAAAAGTGCACAGGCCACCGCTGCCCAATTACTGGATGCGAACTGGGGGCCACGGGAAGCGATGCCAGCAGTGACGACCACATCCTGCAAGATCCACCTGTCAATTAGTGCTTCAGGGCCCATTTCAGCCATCTTGTACCCCTTTCCCTGGCTTGTAGCCCCACGACGGGTCCTTCCCCTGAAACACTGTGCTCCTGGGCGTCCGTGTCACTGCCCGATTTTTAATTTTTTTTTCTTTCTCTCTCCCCCTCCCATTGCTGGGATTCATTACCTGCCTCCAAGCTACCAGGCTGTCTGTTTATGAGGGATCGGTCCTCCCTGCTTGCGGGGGCTCACTGTCGTCACTGGCAAGTCTCGGCCTGACCAGTGCTGGCGCTTTGACACCTTTGATCAGGCGTGGGGCAGCCAGGTGGTGGAGTGAAGGGGGCCGAGGTGACAGCCACCATGACGACTTCTGCATAGCCGCAGAACGGTGTTCTGACGCCTACTCCTTCGAGCGATGGTTAAGGCGAATGCGCTGTTTTTCCTATGTTGCCGCAACTGCAGATTTGGCCTCCCCACTCAAAGCGGACCATTCCCTGACCGAGGATGCCATTGCTCGTCGACATCTTTTTTTTTTGTCGTCATGCCTAATTAATTACTTACTTAATTACACACTTCTGTTTTCCATCCATGTCCAAAATAGTGTATGTGTGTGGGTGTTCTTTTATTTTAGATTTTCTTTTTCCTCCCTTTCTACTTCACTAACTCATTAAAAAAAAAATACATGAACTGTGGAGATACGGCTGACTGGAGTCCATTAATCCATTAGTGTACCGAGTGAGGGAAGCTGCACCACCTTCAAAGTGTTACCCACCTTTGGAGTTGAGGTATAATGCTGGATTAAAACTTTTTTCCCTATGCTGAGAGGTTGACTAAGGGGTTCGCAAGGTGGGCACTGGGGGAGGTGGGTGGCACGGTTTGGCACGATGAATCACTTAAGAAAACCAGTTCCTGCCCATGAAGTAATTACAGCAAGCACACTGACCAACATGATCCCTGCTCAAGGCTTTGGACATGCTCTCGCTGTTAATTCAGCGCTCTCTTGACAATCCAATATGGTCTCTGGAGTGAGGCAGATAATGAGGACTTCCCAAAGGTTAAATAAACAAAGGGGGTGGGCAGGCGGGCGGCAGAGTGCATAACTGGGGAGGTGTGAGCCTTGCTGCCTCGGAGAAACGAGTTCCAGGATCTCACCCTAAGTCGGCTGAACATGGTTCTTCTAGGAGAACCTTTCATAATAACATTATTATTATTGTCATTATTATCATTATTATTATTATTATTAATAATAATAATAATAATAATAATAATAATGTGTGCATATCATTTACATGCATATAATTGGTATCTATTTTTTAAATTGAACATATATTGAACACCACGTATATGCTACAGCTGTAAGCAAGAAATTCCCCATGGGATCAATAAAATTAATCTAATCTAAATTATTATTATAATAATTAATATTGAAACCAATAAAGCCTGAGCTAATCACAACGTAACGGTCCAATTTCCCATCACTTAATGTTAAAATGTTTTTTTAGTCTGAGAAATGCAATTTTGCAAAACACCGATGTGAGGAAACTGGCATGTTTTGTAGTCCGCCTTGAAAGGACAGTTAGCGGAATCAGCGTGGTGATAATATCAGATTTAGTGAAGCAGTCGCCGCTCTGAAGGAGCCTGGTGGCAAAGTGGCACTGAAATTATTGTGAAATGAATATCAAAAAAGTGAAATGACTGACTGCAGGTGTTGCTGACAGATTAAAATAGTAAAGTGTTATAAAGGAGCCACCACCGTGCCGTAAACGTGGAAAATGGCGGTGTTGTGGCGGGAGTGGGATGTTTCACCAGGAGGACTTGGGCAGAAATTGCTATCGTGCCCTTAAGCAAGATATTTAACCCGAAATTTTGTAATAAATGTCTTGTAGTGTAAATGGTTAAATTATAAACTCAGGGAGTCTGTCTGGATAAAAGCCAGTTTGAAATGGGCTTCAGACTGATGCAGAAAGAAGTTATGATGCCCCCCCCACCTCACCCCACCCCCGTTGCTTTTAGAAGCTGAACCTTTAGCTCTGTGAAATGAAAGAGTGATTAACAAATTGCCCATTCAAATTTTGTGCAGCAGGCTCCTGAAAGAGTTTAGACCAAGGGTGGGCAATCTTATCTGCAAAGGGCCAGTGTGTATGCAGGTTTTTGGGATAACCTTTAGGTCAGCTGTTCAAACCAAGGTGTGAAGACTCTCCAGCCAATCAGTCCTCTAATCAGTCTAATTAGGGAGTTGCAGCAAAAACCCGCTTATCCAACCACCCTTTCTGGACAAGATTAGCCACCCCTGCTTTAGAGGCACATGGCGTTGTGATGCATCTTCTTAGTTTTGAGGGCTGGCTGCTCATCTTATTTGAAAATGCAGGTTCTGGAGACATGTTACATCCTGTGTTGTCCTTAAGCGCTGCGTTACCTCCTTCATTAGCCTTCTTGTATGCATGCAATGTCCTGAGGCAGTAGGCCATACTGCCTCCTCTTATTCTGCCCCCTTGCACTTTCGTTCTAACACATGTTCGGGCTTAAGTGGTGCCAATATTCATACAGAGGGGCCAACCTTATCATTAGCCAATGATTTGTGTTGAATTGGTGAGTGACAGGGCTGGGGCACTACGAGAGCCAATCAGCTTTTAGCTGGGGCCACCCTCGTCCCATCCTTGTATACGCTCTTGCAGCTCTGCACCTCGTCAGGCTTCCAGGGGTCAGTGAGTGGGGGGTGTCCCCTCATCCTCCATCTCCTTCTTAGTGCCTCGTCCATCCGTGTCCTCTACAGGAATATCGATCGGTCACCAACAGATCAAAAAAAGTCACACTCACGCTGTGGTCGATCTTTCACCTCAAGTCTACTCAGAACAAGGGCACCATCTCCAACAGGCCGGTCTGATCCGGCTATTTATTTCCCGTGCCAGACCCTGCCCGTTATGCTGTGATGTGCTCCTTGTAATTTCGGACAGCTTTTGTTTGTCTTGCGGTGACGTAAACGATAGCGTGCTCTAGGGGTAAGATAGATAGCATGCAGGAAGGGTATAAGGATATAAAGAATAAAGGAAGACCGATAAAAAGATGTGTGTCGAGATAAATCTCTACAGATATAGATGCCCTGTCTAGATAGGCTAGTAGAGATAGTGTTACTGTAATGCTTGTTTTGGCAATCATAATAAATTTTTCTCGGTGGTAGCAAGGATGAGGGGGCATGCTTGTGGCTCTATGATCCTCTGAACGAGGTCATCGTCAAATGATGAACCAGAACCATCAATTCTGTGTGTGGTGAAGGGTGGAGGTGAGGTTATTCTGCCTTCCCTGGCCCTCTGCGCCCATCTGCCTCCCTGTAGGCACAGACAGCCCCCCCACCCCCAAAGAAAGTCACCTTTATCCAGTCGAAACGAACGGGAGAGATAACGGAACGGAGACGTTAATTACCAGCTGAATCTTTCAGCCAAAATCAGAGTGATAAATGGTTTTAATCAAGCTTCCATCATCTTTTGGATTTTTTTTTTTTTTATGTGGCGGGAGGCGGGTGGGGAAGCAAGAATGTAATTGACTGAGATTAGAGGGTGTTCATGAAGGTGGGGAATTCTGGGCTTCCACTGACCCAGCAAGCCCTTCCAAGAATGCTGTCTTTATAAATATAGACATGTGATGAGATGCTTGCTGTCAGGGATCCGGAATGTTACGGGTGGGGGGGGGGGGGGGGTTGGTATTCGGGTGCTCTCGGTACCTTGGGATATGCCCACTGTCAAAGAGACAGCTGACAGTGGGAGGTACTGTGCTACACGTCACCCAGCTTAACCTGTTTCAACCCCCTGACAGGCTCGGGGAGGTGGGGGCTAAGTGAGTGGAAGGAGACGGTTTCCCCTTTGGCTCTATCTAGATCATATTATGAATCCCTTGTACTCCTTCATCTCTGCGGTGCTGGGATTCCTCTCTGTGTTTTCTGAAAACCACCATCCTATTTACCAGTATCAAGGCTGAATGATCACATGTTGGATGGTCACATGCTTCTGAGACCTTCCACAAAATGGATGGGTCACCTGATCCTCTTACTTGACGCATGTGATGTCCTTGGTTTGAATTGGGGGAGACATGCATCGTCAGAGTATAATCCTCGCACGTAATGCACTAGCACTGCTGCACTCCCCCTTATGATCCAGTCTGCCAGTGAACTGAAGCTTACCCCCCCACCCCCCACCTTGGAACCAGAATTCCTTTCGCCATTTCACTCCTGTCCAAAGAACACTGTTATAGGAGTCAGATGTGCAAGTAAGAGAGCATTTGAAGGTGGGATGGACCGCTGACAGGGGTTAGCAATAGCTAGGCAGACTGGTCTCGATCAGAGATACAGTAGATCTCCATTGTGGGGAACCCCCCACTATGTCATAGCTGAGCATGGAACAGAGACGGTCCTTCTCCTGGCAGCCACACTGCGAAACGGAGTTCTTTAATTTATTTTATTTCCTCCGGAATAAAGACAAAGTAGCCACCTGACGCTTGTCAGCCGAGGGGGCGACTCCGGGGCCGCTCTCCCTGCGATCCCGCATCCTGTGCTCTGACAGCGAACATATTGCCGTATTTGGCGCCGGCGCGGGTCGGCCGCCCGAGATCTCTTCTGTTGCAAAAGGAAGACGATGCCAGCTGTTCGCTGTGCGTTTGTTTGCGTGCGCTGCCTCGCCGATCCTCCGTCTTACCTGGGGGAAGCTTAAAAGTGTTAATTAGCCTGAGCGGCTGAGTCCGTCACTGGCGGCTTGTGACGGTAAAAAGGTGCAGGTTGCAGAGAGCTTCACCCTCTGTTGCAGTTAGGTGAGGTGAGGTGAAGTGAGGTGAGGTGGGGTGGTGACAACTACGTCGATACAATGGTGGCGCCCCCTTCCTGTTAACTAGTCTGCATGTAGTTGGTGCCCCGCGCGGTTTCCGGAGTAATCGATTTCTCAGCCGTTGCCCGTTATTAGATTTTAACCGTTTATTTATTTATTTATTACACTGGGGGAGTTGTTGTTTGCATGTGCCTGTCTACTATTCTTTCTACGTTATATTGCGGCTGTCGGCGGTTTCGTGCTTACCATCACCGCTCCTCGCTCCATCGCTCGTTGAAAGGCAGTCAGCTGCGCGTGCGTAACGCGCTCATGTGCGCGTGCCGTTCTTGTGCGATCGGTTATCTGTTAATTTATTTCTTATTTTTATTTTTTTAATCTCCCCGCAAGGCTGTGACAGCATGAGGGATGAAGACTTGACCTTATTACCTTACACGTGCTTCAGTCCCAGGTGGGAATCGATGTTGTAAACCTGTGCCGGGTGCTTAACCTGAACGCGTGTTTAGATGGATAAAAGATTCTGTTAATAATTGACAGCCACTTGGAGATTGTCATTAATAAATAATGGCCCTGAATAATAATATTATTAATAGACTTTGATAATTCTTATAGGGTTTTTTTCTTGTAGAATTAATATTTGTCTGTTATCGTTTTTTTCGTCGGATGATAAGCTGTTTGTATTGCATAAATTCATAACGCAACTGACTCGTGGGAGTTGTGGACTGGAATCCGACGAGGAGGCTGGGCCGCTTAAACACACACGATGTAATTCCCTGGTGAAGCTCGGTTATATGGAAAAACGAGGGGTCCGGATCCAGATCGCCATCGGCTGGGTCACGTGTTTCGTCACGTGCTTGTAAGCCCTTAACTTAAAACGATATCCAAAAAACATCCTTAGCCTGAAGGTACCTTGGAATAGGTAGGTATAAGCTTCTTGGGTTATGTTGGATTTGCAATCTAATCCCATTAGTTTTCATTAGACAACTTTGTTCTCCTTTAGGTAGATAGTGTTGATGTGGCAGAACGTCATGTCCTATCTTATATTTTTGCATGTACCACCCCCCCCCACACACACACACACAAACACGCACTATTCAGATGCCTCATATCCAAGCTCTCACTCTCCCGTGAAACGTGGCAGCTGTTAATGCAACTGGCTCTCTCTCAAGCAGATTCTCGTACTCCTGCCTCAAAGAGGACTTTCACAGAGGTCAGTTTTCTCTGTCATAAACATATACAGTGCCTGCATCCCCTCCTATCAAAATAGCCTGAGTGGGTTATCAGTAGAAGTAAGGGGGTGTTATTGTGGTTGGATTGGAGTATGACGAGGTCCATTAATCTGACAAGAACTAAGGTCCACGCAGCTGGGAAATGCCACAGGGGCACTGACTCCCCGCTGAAAGCTAGTTGGTCCCCGGAGTGCCCACTCTCCTGTCACTCACATATTCGAAATATATCATTGGCCAATGATAAGTTTGCTCCCTCTGTATAAATTAAAGAATTGCCCCAGGAACAAGTAGAAATAAGCCGGTTGTTGTGAAGTTTGTGCTCTTCGTAATTATTTGTAGTTTACAGTGTCTCATGAAACTATGAATCTGATAGCACTGAATTCGACACGCACTGATAGTATATATGCAGCATTATGCATTCTAAGCATACATACAACGTACGTACAATTAAGCAGAACACTTTGGTTCTCCCTTTAATGCAGCCATAGCTCTGTATGTGTGAGACGTCACTTAACGCCTCTGTAGCGATGTGGCACTGTGCCATGTGAGGGCGGGGCAGGGTGTCCTCATAACCAACCCTCATCGATCTTCTTCCTGCTCCCTGAGTAACAGAAACGGAAGCTCTTTGGCACTTCGAAAGGGCGTAGAAGCCTCATGTTAAACCACAGCCTGGGTTAGCCTGTTATCCTGATATAGCTAAAGGCCAGGCCACTCGCTGCAAAATGTCATATGTTAGCCTGACAAGTTGGATGACACGTAAGACCGTCACATCTCGATTAATTAATTAATTAATTCAGCCTGTCTCTCACAGTGGAGAAGTCGGTCTTGCGTGTTTTATTTACGTCGTGTGCCTTAGAGATCTAGCTCTTGACTGTAGCACTCTTCAGCTAATTTTCAGCAGAGTCTTTTTTTGTATGTGTGTGTTTGATATCTGTTGGGTGTGGCTGTTGGCATAATCCTGCGAAGGAAACAGCATTTTATTTGTCAGATCATGAGTATCAAGGGCTGAGTTTGTTCAAAAACAAATTTCTCTTTAGCACGACCATCAACTTTTCTGGAAAACTTGATAAAATGGTCAAATGTCTGTCTGTTTCGAACCATTCCATCTCCTTACACATTTTTAGTGTGTTTTTATGGAAAAAGTGACTTCCCCAGGGATGAATTGTAATTACCAGGTGAAAAATCCATCCCGGGCTTCACCCTACCCCGGCAAACCAAGGTTCGTCTAGCTTGT
This sequence comes from Mormyrops attenuatus, assembly GCA_026777985.1. Taxonomy (NCBI): domain Eukaryota; kingdom Metazoa; phylum Chordata; class Actinopteri; order Osteoglossiformes; family Mormyridae; genus Mormyrops; species Mormyrops attenuatus. The sequence goes on from JAODKC010000041.1 coordinate 20,039,573, forward strand.
GTCTGACAGTGACACTATCGTATGCCGCTTACATGGAGTTATTGGCCCTCTAAGATGTTTGACCAGCTGGGACGGGAATACTGGGGAGCAGCAGCAGCAAGGGAGGCGATCGATCAGCAGGGAAGCCGGAAAGTGTTGATCACTCAGTAAATCCCGACCTGATCCGAGCTTTTGTGAGTACAAGCGCATGAGCCCAGATAATTAAATCTCCCTGCCTCCTAGCACCGCTGACAGGAGGTCTGACTTGACTTTGGTGGGAGGAGGGGTTGATATTGATTGGGAACTGAGTTCGGAACTGGGCCCCCAGAACGTGCGTTGTGCAGATAACGGGATTTTCCAAACTCCTGCGTGCTAAGGATGGTGTGGACAAGTCATCCATGGGATCCTAATTACTTCAAAATTCCAACAACTGGAATATAAATAAATGCATTATTATCATGGGTGCATACAGGGGCAGTTTCACAGGGGGCACTGCCCCGAACTGAAAGCTGATTGGCCCCCGAAGTGCCCACTTCCCTGTCGCCTTCTGATTCATAACGTGTCATTGGCTAATGACACAAATTACGTACAAATTATGGGTCCTCTTATGCTTTCTGCCTCCTTAAAAATCCAAGAATTGCCACTTCTAAATAATAATAATAATAATAGTGATGTTATCAGTGCCGTCCATTTTCATATTGTCATGTTTTAGCAACATGCTAATGCAGAAGAAGGTTCTGAATTTGTCACTGGTCATGTAGGGTGGGGGCAGCGCATTCATCAGTCAGGCCTGGTAATTCATCCCAGCTTGCTCAACAGTGTGGGTTAACCACCCACACTGAAGCTCTGAATTTCACTTTCATCTTTTTTTTTCATTTTCATGTGTACAGGTAGCTCTTGAGTTACGCAAAATTGACGAGTAAATATGGACTTGCACAAAATATTGTCGAAGATGCATTGAGTTTACAGAAGCACTAAGGGCAAATAGGCAATAAATGTCTAAGTCAATTTATTTATCTCTTCATTTATTTAATATGTGTTGTTTCAGTTTGCAATCTTCAAGTTGAAGGCTGGTACACGTGAAATTATGCTGCAGTCGCAGGTTCAGGCTTTGGGGAATAGGACAAACAGTAGTGCAAAATAAGACAAGACAGTGTAGGACAAAACAGGGCAATACAGCAAGTTACACATGTAAAGACACTAAAAAGCAACACAAATGCACAAAGCAGGGAGACAGCAACATGTAGCGTGCCGCCATGGGGCGACGCCGACATCGATTGCCCTGAAGGGAAACGGCACACAGCGCCACAACTGGCGGCCAGAGCGTAGTGACCAGTCAGAACAGAGCACGGTGGGAGTATTTGTGGGGGCCGTGGGACCGTCTGGCTAGCAGGGAGTGAGACATGCCTGTTCGCGATAAGTCGGCGGGGTGAATCGTGCCTGCTGTTAACAGATCTTTGATCCCTGCCCCCCTCGATTGCCCACCTCCCTTACTCACGTGTCAGACCTCTGCCAGGAGTGACAGGTAAATTTGGACAAGGCCCCAGGGATGTTGGAGGGGTCGGCAGGGTGGAGATCTGTTGTCAGTCAGGTTTCCGCATGTGACCTACAGGGATTAATTTCTATATTTGGGCTGAAGATGTTCCGGGGAAAAAGACCCGGTACATTCTATACCGTGGTGCGTTCTGTGTCTCATTTTACTTACTGTCACCAACTGGTGTCTTGGACAGTTAACGTCAAAAGCTCTCAGAAAACTCTGCACCCATCTTTAGCCTCTAATGGTGTACCTTATCCAGTTTGGCTGTCCTGTTTCACTCATTATCAAGTGATGTAGTCGGTGGAGGCTAACTAGCTATTAAAAACAAATGTCGGTCATGGATTTTTTCCTAACTATCGGTAAACGACGGTCATTCCTGGAGCATGTGCCTGTCCATCTGCCGGGGGTCATAGGTAGTGATAACATTAATTTCCAGTGGGGGGGTTCATTTTCAGGTTTTGTGAACAAATTTACACTACCAGTCAAGTTTTTGCATGCATTACATTTTCTACATTTTCATGTCAGTCATGTAACATTTATTAAAAATACACTCAATATTCTTTGCTAACAAATACATTTACAGTATGTTCACCATTTGAATACCTTTATTGGCAAGAAAATGTCATATCTTTGATTCATCAAAGTAGCCTCCTCTAGCAGTTATAACAGCAGAGCAAATTCGAGGCATTCTTTCCACAAGGGACGTTAAATACTGCTCTTTCAGGGGATGAAACAGTTAAATAGTTAACTTTAAAGTTAAAGGACAGCCTAGAATTTCACTATGCCATCACCACACAACCAGTTAATAAGATGTCAGACAATTGCATACTCTTCCCATATTATAAAGGAAGCTTGTTTTATCTGACTTATATTTTCATTTGTTCACTCACCTTTCCAATGCTTGACAAGAATAAAAAATTTGCAGTTTATGAAATAAATTGAAGTGGTAAAAAAAAAAAACCTGTGGTGTGCAAAAACTGTTAACTGGTAGTGTATGTCCTGCCAATTTTTTTTTGGCATATTTATTTTGCTAGCATAAATAATCAAAAATTAAATGCAGTGTCTAGTAAGACATGCTGGAATTTATAACCACTGGTGCACATGAGGACGGACCCCCCCAACTCTCTGCCTTTGTTACATTTCTGTGGCCCCCAGGGCAGCTTCCCTGAGACCATAAAACTAACTTTTATCAGTTTTAGGAGCCCGGTGCTCCTTATTTTTGTCACCTCGCCTGACGTGAGCCCGCCGGCAGATGCAAAACCGGGGACCTGAGCCAGAACCGCTCCTCAGCTGGCAGATCAGGAAGCCCCCCGACCCGAAAGAGATGTTCTCACGCAGGAATCAAAGGTCGGCTCTCCTGCCTGCTGTCACGGAAGGCCTGGCTCCCGCAGGCTCACCACCGACAAAGCTTCGCCCAGGGCACGTGACTGTCTTTTTAACTTGTGGGTGGGTGGGTCACTAGTAGGGCTTCTTATCAACCAAATTGACATCTGGAAACAGGTGAATTTGTTTTCAGGGGGTGAACCTGTATGATTGTAATAATGGGCCATTTAACCTAATTTATACCACGGCACTGTTGAATTCTCAACTCTAATTGGTCAGAACGGTGTTGATTAATTTTCTGTAAGTGCACATGTAGTGCCAGCCAGGTGAATCAGGAGTAAATCGTTGCGCTATTATAATCTAACTACCTTTGCTTAAAATTCTAGACATAGAACTGAATTTAAAATTAGCAGAAACTATAAAAACAAGGAAATTGCTACAAAGAACAAACACTATATGGAGGATTTTCTAATATCTTTTAACATTTACACAGCAAAAATGGTTTGAAATTACGCAGTCTCTACTTATATGCAGTTTGATTGTTCTAAGGTACAACATCACAGTCCCTCCTGCTTGGCTAACTGCCTGTGCTGTCAGTAAACCTAAATATGATGTGGCTGTTTCATTTCATGTACAGTATTGGTCTTGAGTAAACTGTGAAGGTTCACCGTTATTGTATTTTTAACTGGTTATTGTAGAAAATGGAGACTGCCAAAGTTAACCACTGTAACAGTCAGGTGACTTAATGGTAGATGCTTGCCTGCTTTATAGTCAAAAGGATTTCTTGCACTGAAACGCGGGCTTCTCACATTGTCAGCTCGGATTGGGGCCAGAGTCGGCTGGGGTATTTTGGTCTCGTAAAGGCCATTTCTCGCAATGAAACCCCCCAGTCTTGCTTAGTGACAGTTTTATTCAGCTGGGTGAAATCACATGGGTCATCTGTGAGTTTCGGGTTTGGTCTAGTGCTCCGCGGTACCGCTGGTGCCTCACCACCGTCTTAGATTCTGGTATATTCACCCCTTCGTGGGTGAAAGAGGGGCCCTTTCCCTCATTTTCAAGACAAAAAGCAAAATTCACGTAAATAAAAACACACAGTTGGAAGACGCTCAGTAAATATGCGCATAGTGTTTCAGTTTTAATAGGATAATGGCTCGTTTAATGTCATCAGTATTTACATTCAGTGATGTCGTGGGCAAGTCTCATTTGTGACTGAGCAGAGCTGAGTTAACGCTATTACCGGCGCTGATTCTGGACATTTAAATACTCTCACTTCTGTAACGCCACAGTTGTGTTCTTGGTGAGTTCAGCTTTATTGAGAAAATGTGTTATAATACAGCCATACTTGAATATTGAATAGATTCTCATTGAGATTGTAAGACATTGGAAATTAACTCTGTTGGACCATAACAAGTATGTTTCTATATTGTTTTCTTGTGCGTATATTTACTGTAGACGGTTTTACTTGTAGAGTGAATCTTAAAAATAATCCTGATTACGCAGTATACATTCAACTGCATAATCTGTTAATGCCTGAAAGGAAGGAAGAGGAGTACCATTTAAAAATATATGTGTGTGTGTGTGGGAAATGGTGCTTGACATTAGTAAAAAGCAGCGAGAAGCTGTGAACAGACAACATGATCATCAAGCCTCACTCTCAACATCTTACACTTTGATTACAGGCTCCGTATGGTCTGACAAGTACCCCTGTTTCCCCGACACCCAGTCCCCATCGCACAGAGTTCTGGATTGTTTTGGAAATTCTGGAATGTGTGTTAATTAGCACCAGAATTCTGACAAAGGAAGATGGAGGGTAAACGTGTAGCACTCCCTGTCAAGGGCGAGTATGGCGATAGAGGCGAGTTTTCTGGCCTGCCAGGCACACACTTCAGCCGCCCCCTTCCAGCTCTCAGTGGCAGTAAACTGAAAACACGCTTAGGAATCAAGCGATCTACCTCCAGGTGAAATTCACGGTTCAGAAGCAAACGCTTACAGAGAACTGGAAAGGTGCTGCTCAGTTGAAGGAGTACGGTTCATACCTCCTCTGTGGGATAAACAGCTTAAAACCTAGGCATTTTATCCTTCCTCCTCCTTTCCTATGGCACCATGGAAGAAAGAAGTTATAACACTTTAAAGAAAATATTGTTTTCTACCAAGTAACCGACATCTACCTACCTGGTTTACAGTTGCCTTGTACTGACAAACGTTGCATGTGACCATTTTTAACATGATTATTGAATGTGAATAGTAACATTTGCTTACAGTCAGTGGAGATTATTATTTAAAAAAAAAACATTTACAGGAAAATCATATGTTCCTAAGGTACTGGCCTTTTTCCTGTAAATTTCATGCTTTTTATGTTAAACTAGATGAACAGCAGGTGAGAATTTTTTTCCTTACTGGTAGATAAGACTTAATGTAGTATGTAATATAAGTTTTAGATTACAAAAAGTGCTTCTCCCCTTTTATCATTTAACTTTCAGGTATGAATGCCCTGGACAGATAGTTCTAAGAAATTAATAATTCCATGATGGGCAAACTGGCAGTCAAAGTTTCAAGAACTCATGTTATGTGAATTGAGCTTTCTGACAAAAAGTCAATTAGGCAAATGGGAGTCTTGAAAAGAGCACCCTCCCTTGGGGAGACATGGGCCATGGAGTCATGATGTTTGAGGCTGAGTGCCTCATTATGCGTGACATGTGACACTATCAGCCCATGGCTTCTGATGGGTTGCAGATGGCCTTAGGTCACTGAAACTGCTCCTTTTGAAAAACCGCCCTCCCTTCGCCACTTTTACATTTCTTGTCAACGTGGCCCCCGCGTCGCATTGGCCTTCCTATGGCTTGTTCTCCCCGTGGTTAAGAATCTGACAAGAGATTTAATGCCAGGCTTTTTATCCCATGGGTGAACTGCTATGATTGCTACCTTGATTAAAAATGTCCCTCCCTCCTCCCCCAAAAAATGGTGGTGTTGTCTTCCTGTATGTCGTTGGGTTAACTGGTATCGCAATTACCTGCGTGAGGCACTAGTCATTACCATCACGTCTACCTAATAAAACAAGATTATGTGAGCCCCCTAATTGCAATCCCTGGGTGTTTGTCATTATAAAGCAGCAGAACTTCATGCTCATCCTTCAAGACAGCCCCCCTCCCCAGCTTAAACAAAAAAAGGGTTTAATTTCAAGAAGTATGTTGATGATAAATTATTAAGCATTCGCCGTTTAATATTATGCAGAAAAATAAAATGTTTGGTGTCTTATTGCGATTTTGCATGCGGTTTAGAAATTCACATTTAATTATGCCTTCCAGTCCGGATTGGCCGCGCTGGGTAATCCCATCTCAACGCCCTAGCTGGGGGTCAGCATTTTCATGCCTAATGTCGGGGCAGCCTCTGTCACTCTCGCACCCCAGCCCTGCTCCCCTACCCTTGCTGCTCTCCCATCTCCGCATGAGCTCCTGCGTCAGCGCTCACTTTGAGCGATGATTCACGGCGTCTGAAATCAGTGACAGAAAATGAGTCTCTGTCCTTGTTTAACAGTTTTTAACCAAACTCATTTGTTTCTGTTCCCTCCCCAGGTAAGTCCTTTTACGACGTCTGGGAGATTATCCAAGGCCTGGGCTGATAATTTGGAAAGCAGCTGGGAATCCTGCTTGAGAAACTCTGCTGTCAGGTGTGAAAATGTATGTTTGTTTGAAGCTACGAATCATGTGAACGCGTAGCATTGCGTGGATTCTATGTGTTTAAAGTGTCTGACTTAAACATTCTGTTCACTGTCGAGTCATATGACCTTCAGGTGACCTTATGTAAATAGGAAGGCTTTTCCATCAAGCTTACCTCCAATTCTTAAGAGTGAACATGATTGCAGTGTTGTAAGACTACTGTACAATACAAACAAAGCATCGTCTCTTAAGTTGAGGTCCTACAGAGCTACTCCAGGCTGTTTCCCATTAGGCGAATCCACTGACACCTGCCTATGATCTGTCCCTTACAAATATTCCCAACGGGAAGGGACTGGCGTTCATCTATAACGAGCAGCTGGAACCTTGCTGTCCTGTCACCGGGTGGCGCTGCAGCTGGAGCATGATCCTCGTGGCTACTTGGATCAGAAGCGAGCGGCCTCGACATTTGAGGTTCCCCTTGGCACCATCTGTGGCTTTCGCAGACAAAATGACAGTTATGCTGTAATTACCCTGGGGCATGTCTGAATCACAAGAATATGTTGTTTTTGTACACACCTCTCTAAGGGTACGCCTTGGAAAAAAAAAGAAGGAAATTCTTTGAAAGAGGACTAGATGCTTGACTGCATGCCGCACGCTAAAATCCGCATTGCTGACATGTCTTCCCGAGTGTTTGCCAAAGCCATTATGTCCTCTGGTGTCCTGCCCTGGGCCGGCAGGGATCTGAGCAATTAGGCTGTATCTGTGGCTGCCTGGCTTGCCCTTCGTTCTATTACCGAGACCACTAATTACTTCAAGTGTATGCTTTCCTCTGCAGCTCACACTTTTGTTTCATATCTGCAGCAATGGGCAGGCACCGAACGAACGGAAATCGGAGAAGGCTAGCGGGGAAATTGACGTCGCTCGGCTTAAAGTGTCGCGGAGGGCTTTTGTTTTGACTGGAATTCCACCTTGTGGTGACGACGAGCACCTGCTTCTCACATGCCACCCCCTAGGGGACCACGGCTCTAAATGGAACCGCTTAGAGGCATCAGCCGTCTGATTGAAAACCATTGGGGGTGTCATCTCCGGGTTTCACCTACTCTCCGTCTTAGTTTCCGCATTCATCTCTGGAAAGATGTGCGGTGGGGGGGGGGGGGGCGCGGATGGGG
>JAODKC010000041.1:20047276-20059883 GCA_026777985.1 Mormyrops attenuatus
CCCCCCCCCCCCCCCCCCCCCCCCCCCCCCCCCCCCCCCCCCCCCCCCCCCCCCCCCCCCCCGCATCACATTTTGTAGTCATTTATACAGATTTAAAATTATTATGCTATTGTTCCTTTAATTTAAGTTTTATATGTGGTCCTTTCTTTTCGATACTTATCACGTACCGTATATATACTAGATCATTCATTTACTAAGTTATCTTTTAAGTGTGTAGATTTCTAAATTTTGTGAGAATAATCCTTATTTGTTGTACATACAGTTTAAATTAATACATTCCCATTTATTATTGTAGATTTCTTGTGGCTTCAGATATGGGGATGTGAACTTGTGCATGAGCTTCAGAGGTACTGAGTTTCCTGTTTTTTTTAACCTTTGGATGCCTCAATAAGTCGCTGCGTGGCCCTGGGCCCCCAAAGCCAGGCTCGCAGGCAAGCACTGTGGCTTTATTCCACTCCGGAAGCGGTGGCGTGGGAGGCGGTCAGGTCAGATCGATTGATTAAAGGATGCGCGCGGAGTCCTTATGGCTGCCGCGGTGGACAGCCTGAATATGGAAGGGAGAAAAAGTGAGAGGTATCGACTCACTTTATTAGGGGGTATTAGGCTGATTAATAGACACATCCAGGCTTCTGCTTTTCCTTTCGACTCCCACTCGCTGCTGCCACCGCCTTAGATGTAGGCACTGGGCTTATTTATTATTTTAAAGGACCAATTTCCTTTTTTATAGCAGCCATAAAAGGTCTTGACTGTCCTGTAAAAGTAAACATGTCACAGTAAGCAAACATATCACAGAAATATCCTTTAAAAGAAAAACACCGATACAAAAAAGGCCAGATGACCGGGGTGGTTACTGAAAGGCTGGAGAGTGAGACGTTTTCCCCTGAAAGGTGCTACCGTATTTCTCGGGAAAAGTAGCCGACGTCTGGAGTTGGGAGCGATCTCCAGCCGCGCTTACTCAGTGGATTAAACACTCCGTCTTCAAGGAGCGGCGCGGGCCTGAAATCCTTTTGCTTACGGAGAGGCCCTGAACTGAATTGAAATGAAGGCTGATTAATTCTTTTGGGCCGGATTGTGGGGGTGCCTGACAGTGAGGCGTGAGGTTTTGGGCCCGTTAAGCGGCATTGGAATTCAGCGACACCGAGTGACACCAGAGAGTAAGGCCTGCGGCTGTCTGCGACGTGTGTGTCGGTGGGGGTGGGGGGTGGGGGGAGAATATAATTCTGCTTGTTCATAGTTTACATTTAATATGTTGTTCCACAGAGCTTGCACTGCAACTTTAGAAGTCATTAGGAAGAAGATATATCTGTGTTGCACTGTGCTGTCGCTATAACATCTACTGATGCTTATCCTGAAGATTTGATGTGTGCTTTCAGCTGTTTAACTTCATCCACTTGGTGAACTGTACTCTGGTTACACTCATCCCAGAAGTTGTTGGGGGGAAGGGGGGGTTACTGTTTTTATCAGGAATGTCCCCATAATTAGCTCTTTTTGTGGCATTCTGATTAAAGATGTGGATATATAACCTTGGGCTGTCTGTTCATATGCCAGGGGCTGTACTCTGTACTCTTAAGATGAGTACTTATTCTAATCTTGGATAATATCCATGTGTATAAAAGCGTAAAAATCAGGATATGCATATCAGTTAAACAGTCTAATGTAAACTGAAGAGAATATGTTGTTACTGTGAAGGATTCTTCGAAATACTGCCGCCCAATTGGCGGGCATCCTACCCCGTGGCAAAGCTTTCTGGAAAGTTCCCTGGCCTCTGGGCAGGTGGTGGTGGAGATTCAAGGTTTTACGAGCCATTAGTGAGCTGGACTAACCCCGAGAGCACGCACACGTGTCTTCCTCACAAGACAAGCTCCGCGACCGAGGAGAGTAAAGATTATCAGATTACTCGCTGCAAATGTTTCGCTACGGATCTGCCCTCCTTACCATAAAACCATTTACATCAAATAAACATGATTCTAATGAATCGAAATGAATTATCTATAGGGCCGGCTAAATAAATCAAAACCACAGCAATGCTTTATAATAAAAAATGCTAATGCCGGTGACTGAGAAATTGCCTCTCATAGGGTTTAAGTGGCAGAATAAATGGCAAAGAACCCAGTTTGTTTACAAAAGCGGCAATTTTAAAGTTGATTTTAATAATTGACCACCCCTCGTCGGCAGAAGTCTGCTGATAAGCAAGAAGAATAGGGTGTAGCGCCGAGATCAAAAAAGCGGATCGATCCCTTCGGAATAATGCGCAGTACCGGAGTCATTGTCTCGGGGATTATTTATGGATCGCCTTTGACCTCGCCATGTTATTTTTTTGAACGTTACTCCAGGACCAACCAGCTCATGGCCGTACGTGTGGGGCAGAGTTGCCCATGTCCGTGTGAGTTTAATATAAAATGGGAGGCTTCCCAATTGTTTCTTGCATCCATGGCACTGTATTTGTATTTGACTTTGGTCAGGGGCAATTCTAGGATTTTTTTTCAAGGTGGGGGGCATAAGAGGGGCCAGAATTCATACAGAGGGGCCAACTTTGTCATTAGCCAACGTTACGTTTTGAATCCAAGAGTAGCACGAAGGGGGCATTGCAGGAGCCAGTCAGCTTTCAGCTGTAGCCAGTGCTGTTTTGGCCCCAGACTCTAGTCCAATTTGGACTTCAGTTCTGTCCTGTTGTCTGTATTACTTTCTGGGCCGTAACTCCAACTTAACACAAAGGGGCCGGGATGCATTCTGGGTCAGCACCTTTTAATTGATGTTGTACTTTGTGCTGATTTCCATTGTTTTTAGTCTGGTGTTCGAATGATTCCTCTGTCTCCAGGGTTATGGGGAAGAAAATGGGAATGCTAATGTTTAGTCAGAATGAAAAGATTTGATGTGAACTGTGCGGTCAGGTCTCGTTAGATAAGCCATCCTGCAGTATTCCAGCCCTACATCAACACCTACACAGTATACTAATCCTACCTCAGTCTCAGTATTTGAACCACCCTAGACCACTTAGCACCATCGGACACTTTATCAAGGGCCTTGCTCAAGGGCCCACGGGCATGTGATTGTTCTGCTGAGGCCGGGGCTCGAACCAGCAACCTTCTGATCAAAGGCATAGAGGCTTAGTCCACTGAGCCACTCACTGCCATTCTTTTTGAGGGCAGTGGTGGCCTAATGGTTAGGGAAGTGCACTTGGGATTGAAAGGTTGCTGGTACAAATTCCCAACCGGCAAGGTACCAGTGAGGTACCCTGAGCAAGATACCGCCCCCACACACTGATTCCAATCAATCACTTATTTATTTATTTAGCGGGTGCTTTTATCCAATGTACAGTTCAGAAAGCAGGTTCAGACTGACCCTGGACCAACTGGGGTCAAGGGCCTTGCTTAGGAGCCCAAAAGTGGCATCAATTTCCTGGCCACATGATTTGTGGGCATGGCGTTCTAACCCACTGAGCCACACACTGGCGTTGTTTATATGGTTACAATATGCAAACCAACCATAAATCTCCGTCAAACTACATGTTGTGTCTGCTACTAACTTTGTTGTTCTTTTGTTGTGTAGCTAGTCGCGTTGCCCTTCATAGGTAAGGGAGGCCTTTACTTCCGAATTGCTCTCCTGGGTGGAAAAATAAACATTCCTCTAATTTGCGCACCGGCAGACCCAAAATTGTGTACAATCACCTAATTGAAATAGTTTTTTTGGAGAATAAATGTAATTTTCGGGTGTTTACATTTTACACCACTGGCCGGAATTTGTATCTATTGTAGCTAGCCGAGCTGTTGAGAAACATTGGTTGATGTTCTATTTCATATTATGAGAGATCGAGCATTCCCTTTATCTGCACCCCCCCCCCTCCCAAACTAATTTAAATAAAGAAACGAATGTCTTGAATAAATAATGTTTTTATATGAGATGGGGCATACTTTTTTAGTCTGAATAATTTGAATAATATATTGTAGCTGCTCTTTGTTATCTAGGTTTGGTTCATGAAATCTTTTCAGATAAATATATTTGTATTTTAGAGTATGGAGGAAGAATTTTGACTTATCGGTGGTTTGGTGTCAGGTACAGCGCCTTTGTGTTTATTGCTTTCATCTTTATCATGAAATTGTGTATGTGTTGCTTGATTGTCTTGAGATCTTAAATGATCTTGGGATATGACACTGGTTTATTGTAACAGCATCTCCCTGACTTCATGCTGCTGGTGAATCCACAGAATTTTAAATGCCGATTTTATTTTCCTGTTTGATTCTAAGTCTTGAGGCTTTGTTTTGTTTTGTCTGTTGGTGGATTACAAAAGGAGCCTCTCTCACTTTTAGCTGTTCCTTCTGTGTCTGCTGAACGTGTCTCTCGTAATCAGAGTGTGAGCTTTGTGGACCGAGCCCCCGTATTGAAGTTAAGGCTCCATATCAAGACGAGAATAAGGGGGGGGGGGGGCCTTTAGCTTTGAAAGACGTTTGGTGGCAGCAGCTTAAAATGGCAGAATACGGTCGCTACATACTGGTAGCCCCCTTTCGATATTCGGTTCATAGTTAGGTCAGCTATGATGACTACCTGGTGCTGATCTTGTAGCTTCCATATGCTCCCTTTACTCATTGGCAATTCTGGTGAAGGGAATAAGGGGGGCCATAATTCATACAGAGGGGCCAATCTTATTCATTAACCAATGATGTGTTTTGAATTGGTGAGTGACTGGGGCAGGCGCAGTCTGGGGGCCAATCAGCTTTCAGCTGGGGCCAGTGCCCCTGTGGCCCCACCCCTGTATACACTCATGCCTTCACTTATTTCCACAGAACATTAATTTCACAGCACTGACCAAATTTCTATGTCTTTTTGGAGGTAATCATGGAAGAATCCATATTGTGTGGTATTGCTGATAATTTAATAATTTTTCTGCTTGCTTTTCATATTTTCTTTCTTGCTTTTCTGCGTTTCTGCAGTTTCAGAAGAGAAAAAAAAGCTAAACTCAGTGTATTGCTGCTTTTAGCTTATTAACATGAAAAATGGATCTTGGTCTGTAACACAGAACCATAGCCTCTCTTGGAACTTCAAGCCCTTGTGTGGTTTGGGTCTTACGGATCGATAAGGGAAAACTTTCAACCAAGGAAATCCCACTTTGATCGTAGTAATGATGGTTACCCCTTTTGATTTTGGTACAAAAGGTCTGATTGTAGAGGGCCAGGGTTATAAGACCTATTTATATTTAAAATCCCATGATCCTGGAGTTAATGATGACCTTGTATGTTCTTTTATTTTGGTATAATGTTGTTACCGTAGCTTCAAAGCGGGGCTCGTCAAGTCAAGTAAAGCTTTATTGTTATCTCAGCCATTTATAATACATAGAGAAATGAAATAAGATTCCTTAAGGTGCAACAGTTAGTGCTAATGACTGAGTTATGGAATAATTTATGTATTGCATAAAAAAAAATCCTGTGCAATTATCAATATTCTAAAGGGAACGTAGACAGAGAGAAGACTAATACCTATAATTATGAACATAAACAACAAAACATAACATAACTAACAAAACATAACATACCTAACAAAACATAACATAACTAACAAAACATAACATTTCACATTAGGCAAACTCCGAACAGGCACACACTGGGGAAAAAAGCACATGGAAGTATTGTCCATGCTTAAGGTAGCAGTGGAGCAAGTGTAAACGGTGTCACGCGTCTCGTCATGTGATACATAAGTGTCGAGAAACCCGGCTCAGTTTCGCCAGCAGGCGTTTAGAACGTGGAGCATGTTCTGTTGGTTACGTAGGCTAGTGGTAACATGCCGTGCAGCCTTTGGTCAGGGTGCGTAGGCGTTTCGTCACCTTTGCTGTCTTTAAGTAAGTACTCGGCGATGCGAGGCCGATGCATTTCTCACTGCCTTTCCATTTACGTTGTTTGGGTCTCGGAACAGGGGCAACACTACATTGACTCCTTACTAAAGCTGCAGAAACAATTTTCATTGCTTTTATTGAAAGGAAAAAAAAACATGCTTTTTTTCTTTTCTTTTCTTCTTTTCCATGTCTCTGAGTTTGGCCTTGCCCACCACGTTGAATGGGATATGGCCAATGGGAAGTGTTTAGGGTTTAAAAGTGAAGGTTAGAGTGATGATTGGTGAACTCGAGTGAAAGGTCGAATCAGGTTGCGATTGTCGCTGTGGATGGTTGACGGGGATTCCTACGATTAACTGAAGCTCGAGGACCTGGCCCGGCATGGGAAAGGCTGAGTTTTAGTTGCCCTGTGAATGGGTGGCAGGCTTTGACATGTCTTTGAACCTTTGGGTAATCGTTCGTGCTCTAACAGTGTCCGAACCATAGGCGCAGTTTCAGTTCACTTCACTTGGAACGGATTTCGCGAGCATTTTCCGTTCGGTAAATAATTCTCACAGTATATGTGGTGCAATCCAGTCATCTGTAAACAGATTCTTTTTGTCATTTTATTTTGATTGGGGCGTCCATGTAATTGCTTAATTCTACTCTGTTTTGCCTTGTTTTGTCTGTTTTTTATTAGGCCTTTGTCATCTGTGTTTGTCATTCTGGTTTCTGTGTTTTTCTGTTGAAAGCCACTTTGAGTGGCATGTTTGAAAAGTGCTTTAAAAGCGTTTGTTGCTGTTATTGGGAATTACAAATTTCTGCCGACTTGTTTGTGCGGCTAGAGACATGGAGACGATGCGCGTGATGAGCACATCATCAAGACACTCTCGTAAACATGTTACGGGACTGGTCTGGATCAGCACAGATGTTCTCCATCGCAGATGCATGACACCGGCATGCGGGTGCAGAACCGGAAGGTCGAAAACGTGTGAAAAGGTCGACTCTCCATGCCCTGTTCATGGTTCCCGGCCTGGAATCACTGATGTGTGGCCACTTGTCCTATCACTTTTTAAAATTTTATTTAGCAGGCATTTTTGTCCAAAGCAACATGTATTTGAGAGAGCAGGGTCAGACAGTCCCTGCAGCAAATGGGGGTTAAGGCCATTGATCAAGGGCCTAATGTTGACATCACTCTGCTGACTCTGAGGATTCAAACCTCTGACCTTCTGCTCACCGGCCCAGCGCCCTGACTCACTGATCCACACATCTCTGAGCAAGGTCATCAATACAAGCTATGGAGGGTCCTATAAAAGCCTAAAGGTGACCTTCAGAAGACCGGGTTCGGATGGGGGGTGGCGCTTGCTGTTTTTCCATCCAGAATGGTTTACTTGGAAATGGGGGCCCATGCGAGACTGCTTCAAAGGCGCACCCGACAGAGAGCTGGGATTCCAGCCGAAAAACTTGCTGTACATCCAGTCTGATTTTTGCTTCCCGCAACTGTAGCTGATTTGTATTCCATCTTAAAAAGAAGCCAATTTACCATCATTAAACATTAATGGGAATTATCGCGATGGCCTGCCCCCTGTGTAAGCTGTCCTTTCATTAATTCCGTAATTATTTTTTTAAATCGGCATCAACGACTTTTGTTTTATGCTTTGCATTACCTCCCTCGCTTCAGATTAAATTTCCTGGCTGCTCCGCCCTTCGTATTCCGAACAGGGACAGCGCAGAGAGGAGTGAGCGAGCTTCACAGTCACAGGCAGCGTGGTAGTTTAAGATGCCGCTGGCCGTAATGTCAGCACAGAGCATGAGGAAGGCAGGGGGAATGAAGCTTGGGGAGCAGTGTGATCATGGAAGAACAGCTTATGTTGCCTGTTATATTGTCACTTACCTGTGTGCTTGTGTGGGTCATGTGTATATATTAAATTGTGGGGAACAAATGCCCCCACAATGTGAAAAAAACCTGTTGCACTGACATCGAGGGGACCACCTTTTCGCCGCCCCCCCCACATAGGGGAAACTCGGTTTTATAAAAATCTGTCACTACAATCCAACTCACAAATCTTGCATTTCGTTTGGTTACTATGATTAAGGTTAGGGCCGGGTAGGGGTTAAGATTGTTATTGTTGAGATTGGGATTCTTCCCATAGAAACAAATGGTATGAATACAAATGTGCGTGTGTGTATGGGGATCGGGGGGGACCTGACCTGAGCTGACCTGAGAGGTACATTTTATCTGCTCATTTCTCCCAGGACCCCTCCTCCCAGATTTTAGTCGTCCACTTATGCCTTATTCATTTCAGACCTTTTTTTCTTTGTTTGCCCCCCCCTCCATTTTTGTGTCCCTCATTTCTTAACACATCACAGGAAAATTATTCTTTCAGTCCATACTTTGCTGGAAACTTTTTACTTTTTCAATATGAGGCAGTCTTAGATTTTTTTTCCCCCGCAAAAACCAGTGTAACTTAAAATTGTTAGCTAATGTCTTTAGTGCTGTCATTGGTTGTCAATTGTGTGTATATATAGCAAGCAGCTATATATATATAGCAAGCAGCTATATATATATAGCTGCTTGCATGTCGGGTCTGAAAGCTCAATTAGCTGAGCCTTAACACCTCACAATTTTGCAAACGGTCTGTTTCGAAGTCTGTGTCCGAAGGTACTCCACCAGGCTGGGCCAGGTGGTGGCATCGATCATGCTGCAGTTTCTGTGATTTATCGGTGCATTTCGCGAACGGGAGGGGGGTGGACACATGCAACGTGACAGATCCCTCACAAAACACAGACGCCGTTTGACCCACATTGTATGAGAAGGCCACCTCGCCAGCCGCCTCCTCTCAGATTAGCACAGATTAGATGGAATAAACGGCAAACATGAGGAAATTGATTAGATTGAAATAACAAACTTCTGGTCGCCTCGGTTTCCCCTCCAGTTCCTCTCAAGTTTCTATGTTATTACGCAACTTTGATACGGCACCATAATCCCCGCGAGGCTTAGGGCGTGCGTCGAGCAAGCCGTAATTTCGTTTTGTCTATAGTTTTATAATTGACAGAATGTAATCTCGACTCTTACGGGGCCCTTTTAGTCTGCGGGTATCTCAGGTAAAACAAAACGCGAAAAAAAGGGAGCGCAATGAATATTCAGCGGCACCAGATATAATGCAAATGTGACTCATAGATAAATTAGACTTTGTTTGTTGCCATAGCAACTCCTCGGGTCACAAGCCGGCGCGAAGATGAAGCCAGGGCTGTAGCTGTGAAGGTGATTAGTCTTTGTGTCTGTCATACTTAATTTAGTACCCAGGAAAAGGAGAGCCGCCGCACACACACACACACACCCACACACCCGCAACACTTTATTTTACTGGAAGCTCCAGTGAAAGATGAGGAAACGCTTCAGGAATAATAACAGCACCCGGTTCCTTCGTGCGGGTGGGGGAGTCTGACAAACTTGTTTACGCCGATCGTGGTGAATATCGGTAGAATGTACAGGCCAGGTCTTCCGCTGTCAGTCATCCGTTTGAAAGTCCGCACATGATGCAATTCAGCCCAAACCGTCAGTTGTTGCCTCTGGCTTCCATAAAAATAAAAAGCTGTGAAGTTTGGCCTCTTAATGGTGGAGGGCTATAAACCATCGTAGGGATAGCTACAGGGTGATTCTAGGATTTTTTCAAGGTGGGGGCATAGGAGGGACCATAAGTCCTACATAGCCCAACCTTATAATTAGCCAATGATATGTTTTGAAACCGAGTGACAGGTGAGGGGGCATTCTGGGGGCCAATCAGCTTTCAGCTGGGGACAGTGCCCCTGGGACCTCCCCGTATATGCGTCTGGATGGCCATGCTATTCAACCCCTTCGATTTCTCTGGGTCCGTCTCTGTCACTCGGTCCTGTTCTACCGAATGAGCTTGCCAGCCCCCCCTTGCCTCGTTTCCTGGAATGACATGGTGCAGGTACTGCTTCTTTGCCCAGGTATCTGCTTCAGGGGCAGACCACGTCTAGCATCTGTGGTTTCAAAAAAAAATTTAAATGCCGCGTCTCTCTGCCAGAAAATTCTCACCCATACCTGCCAAGCACTGTGCCACTTTTGCACCAGCCCTGGAGTCCCGCTCATAGGTCAGGTAAAGAATGGCACCACCTTGAGCTGGTCCCGGGGTGCTGCACACCGCTCATCTTGCAAACAGGGGGGCCTCATTCGGTGAAAGGTTTGTCGGAAAAATAATAACCCAGCGTTGAGCAAAGTCCGTTTCCTGGCTGTCTGCATTGAGGTTGGTGCGTGTTAAATTCACTTCCCATCGAGGTGCTAATTTTTTTTTTAGCATTGCTCTGTCAGGCCAGGACTGTAACTAGCCTTTTTTCTAAATCCAAGCAGTTAACCAGCAGTTACCAATTCTGTACCTCACTGTTTCCACTTTTCATTATTCCCCTCTTTCTTCCCCTTCCTCTCTTTCCTCGGGAAGCTCGTCCCCGGCGGTTTGCCGATCTGGTGTATCGGTTTGCCTCCGCTGGGTTGTGAGACCCCCGGCGCCGCTCCAGTTAAACCCACTGCTCCTCTCCCAGAAGACACACTTAATTCCCCCTGCTTGTGAGTCGCGGCGCCAGGGAGTGCAGACGGCGCCCCCCTCCCCCACACACACACACACCTTGTCAGTGAGTGGGCGCCGTCACCGTGACGATTTTCTACAGTTTTCGGACGGCGCCCTGCCGCGCTGGTAATTGCACTGAGAATGCAGATGGACAGCAGGATAATTTTTAAAGCGGTAGGCCACGCCCAACGCTAGCCCTCCCCCTTTGGCTACCTATGACTTTAGCTATCCTGCACTGCGGATTAGCTGGCGACTCCAGTGCCTCTCGTCTGATTATGGTCTCCAGCTGAGCTGCTCGCCAACCGCTGCAGTGCGAGATAGTGGGGGTGGGGAAGTCGGGCGGAGGGGGGGGGGGGGTGAAATATTTTGCCGTAATTTGACGTGGGTTCCTCTCAGTCCCTGCTTGCATTTAACCCTGCCGTTCCCATGTCGTCTCCCCACAGTTATCACATAGGGGAGAGTGCGCACTTGAGGGAGGGCCACATGATCGATTTGCTATGGCGCCACACCCACCACCCCCATAAGGACATTCTGCTCCCCCCTGCACTGCTGCAGGTGTGATGAGGTCCACTGCAGACCTAGCAGCCCTTCCAGCAGGTGATGTCCTTCCTATGTGTCGGTTTGGGAGAGAAAGAGAGGGTCCCACAGTCGGGAAAGTGCTTCAGAGATGCCTGTCCGAAGCTGGTGCTGGCGGCGTATTGTGATCACGACCGGGGCGGAGGACACAGGATGAGGGGCTGTGTTGGCCCCCCAACCAGATGACCCATCATGTGTTAAAGCCACCTGGCTATCTTGCCTGGAATCCCAAAGTGTTCCGATACGGTGGGGGGGGGGGCGGGGGGGCAAGTGGCTAGGCTCCAGCTACACAGAATTACAGTAGAAATGCTACAGCTTATGCCTGGTTGGGATTTCTATGTGCTTGTTTCTACCTTTAAAAAAAATCTTTGAAGTGATATGAGGTGAGTGAACTCTTCACCTATTTGATTTAGATTTTGATTTAAATGCATACAGCTGTTATATTATGCTGTTTTTTTTCGTTTGAGTCATATAGGGTGACACTGACGGCTGGTCTTAGCGCACTTTCACTGACCTCTTTGTGGCCAGAAAAGACAAAGAGAAGTCAAAGGGATTGAACAACATGGCTACACAGGGGTGTATACCGGGGCACTGGCCCTAGCTGAAAGCTGATTGGCCCCCAGAGTACCCCATCCTCTGTCGCTCACAGATTAAAAACATATCATTGGCTAATGATAAGGATAGCCCCTCTATATTAATTATGGCCCCTTATATGCTCCCCCCCCAACCTTAAAAAAAAAAACGTATATTCGCCTCTGGTCAAAGGGGGGCAGCAGTTCAATGGCAGACTTTTGGCTCTATTTCTCCATCTTGCGCATCTCTAGGGAAAGGTCCAGCCGACACCTGTGGCCGAGATCTTGTGACATTTCTTTGTGCGCATCTCAAGGGAACCAGGCAAGGGGGTTGGTGAAGTCACTGTAGCGTGGTCAGTCCTGGAAGGTGCCGGAAGCCCTCCATAGAAACATGGGAGCTGTGGACACGCAGGGATGTAGTGGAGGGAATGGTTAAGGCACCACAAAAGTCACTCCCTACTACAATGCTCCCACTGTGTATACTTTTGTGCATCCATTCTAGATTTGTATCTGCTGTGTTTAAATGAACAATATATGCATCAAGTAAATGCACAACTCCCGTTTTGATCAGTCAGTTCAGCAGTGCCTCCACAGTAATCCCTGCATTGTCTTTGGAACACAGACGGTCCTTTGAATTCATTATTGAATTAATTTAAATTTTTTTATGGAGATGTCCACTCTCCTATGGGCTTTGATACTGTTCCGTGGATCTTATCCGGAGCTCAGTTTCAGCTGGAGTCCCCGGGCCCATCCCCTGTCTCGCACCTGTCAGAGTTCCCCGTAAGCAGGGTACCGGGTCGCTCCCCTGGGATGGGCCGGTCGGCACACCGGATCCTGATTGAACTCCCTCTGCCTGGTTCATGTCCCATCCGCGATGATGCGCATCTGTCTACCTGTCACCATCCTCGTTTTAATTGCCCAGTTCCGTTGGCTTAATGCTCGCAGGCAGCACAAAGCCGCCCCTCCCCCCACGATACCGTCTGCCAACCTCTGGTGCTGCGGGGGGGGGGGGGGGGGGGGGGGGGGGGGGGGGGGGGGGGGGGGGGGGGGGGGGGGGGGGGGGGGGGGGG
>JAODKC010000041.1:20066369-20088929 GCA_026777985.1 Mormyrops attenuatus
CCCCCCCCCCCCCCCCCCCCCCCCCCCCCCCCCCCCCCCCCCCCCCCCCCCCCCCCCCCCCGGTATGGAAGGTTCCAGAGCAATGCCTCAGAGTTAAGTTAACTTAAAACTTAAGTTGGGGTTCGGTGGCATAATTCATACAGAGGGGCCAACCCATTACCAATAATATGTTTTGAGTCTGTGAGTGACGGGGAATGGGGCACTCCAGAGGCCAGTCAGCTTTCAGGTGAGGTCAGTGTCCCTGTGGCCCCGCCCCCCGTAAATGCCCCCTAGGTGTTTCCATCAGAGTTATCGCATCATATCGTATGGGAACGTCGGTTTCCACCATTATGCGCAGAAGCCATTATGAGCCTTAATGCCTTGGGTTATGTTCATGGATGCTCCGCCTTGTGGTCCTGTCAGGCCTGAACCCCCTTGCCAACAAAAACTCAGTATCAGAGGTGCGCGGGGTGACCTGTGGTGGCTGACCTTCCGCGGGGGTGTGTTTTGCTGTTTCTCTCTCATAGCCATACTGCCACGCTTCGCTCGAAAGCCCGTTTTGCGGCAGGCATGCTTTGGGGGCCTGGTTAACGATTCGGGGGAGATTGAGCCTTTGGATGCGAACGCCAGTGACCTTAATGTAGTTCCCATCTGTTCCATCGCAGGACTTACTTACCCCAGGAGATGGACTGGCATTGTTCTCCCTCTTACCTTTTAATTAATCGAGCCATTTTGGAATACTTTAACGCTGTGCAGTTTTTAACCCCGTGAAAACAATTTGTACTCCAGACCTTATAGTGCCTTTCTTGTCTCAGAAAAACATCTTTCTTTGGCTCCAAAATGGTTGCAAAGGCATCTGAAGTTTGGTGTGTATATGTCATTTTTTTTCCTCTACGAGATTTAATACAAAGTTACATTATAATATAGTGTCATTTGGCCACACGTTATAGGAGTGAGTGCAGAGGTTCAGGGCTAAAAGATTTTTGTTACCTGGCTGCTGCCTGCAGGGGGAGCAATGAAATCCTCTACTTCGCAAAACATTCGCAAAATCACAGATGAAATCAAAGGACAGTAAAAGACAGTAACAAAAATGTTAATATGGTAAATAAGTAGTGCAAAATTTAACTATGAAGGACAATGGGCTCACAATACAGCATAGAATAATGGAACTACTTTTCTTTAAGGTGGCGGGTATAAGAGGGACCATAATTCATACGGAAGGGCCAACGTTATCATTAGCCAATGATATGTTTTGAATTGGTGAGTGACAGGGGAGGGGGCACTTCGGTGGCCAATCAGCTTTCATCTGGGGCCAGCACCCTTGTGGCCCCGCCCCTGTATTCACCCCTGTTACTGGTGTCTTCAGTGTGGGCTTTGCGCATAGGCCTCTTTGTTTAAATGTCCTCTCAAGCTACTCTCAGTGACAGTGTGGGCCAGCTCTTGTCGGGCCTTTGCCGTGCCTCGTGGTACAGCTGTCATACCAGGCGGTCCTGCAGCCAGTCAGGGGACTTTCCGCTGTGCACCTGTGCAAGTTAGTGAGGATCTTGGAGACCGCACCAAATATCCTGAGGGAGAAAAGGCACTGCCGTGTAGTGACCAGTCCAGTGTGTCCGTGATGTGAACGGCAAGGAAGTTAGAACTGCTGACGCTTGCCAGTTTCACCTCCTCCGTGCAGGAAGTTTCATCATTGTTAGTGACAAGTCCTAACACGGCAAACTTGGTGATGGACTTGGAGGTGTCCTTAGCAACACAGTCATGGGTGTACAAGAGATTACGGGAGGGGCTGAGCACAGATCCTAATAGTCACTGTGCTGGTGTGGTGGAGAGCGCCTTGATATGCAAGGGAAAGAGCAAAGGGAGTGTGCACAGGTGTGTCGAGGATCGGCAGGCCAGTGAGCTCAATGCAGGTGAGTGAGTGAGTGCATGAATGAACAAGCAAAGTAATTAGCTTATGTTTTGTCAATGGTTCCATCTCTCTTATAATAATATTTTTGTGCTTCAAGACATTTCATTTCTTTGACTTTTTCTTGATTTGTGAAGATCTAGGGGAGCCGTATTTTTTATTCTTTTTTATAGACGGTTGTGGATGGAAGAGGGCGCAGGGTGTGGTGATAGTGGTCATACTAGGGGGCATCTAAGCTGGGCTTCATTATTGCTCCTCGATGGGGGGCTCCATGTCACGTACGTAAATGCATAATCTCAAAACGCTGGCGGAATGCTCCCTTAGGACACTGCTGGGGAGGGGGAGGGGGGTGAGTGGAGATGTCCCCCATGATCCCGCGCAGCCATCACCACAGAAACGGGGTCCACCAATTATCATGCCGGCAGAGTTCCGCGGAGACGCCCACATGGCTGCCCGCCCGCTCTCCGAGCGGTGCAACGGCGCCATTTCTCTATCCTTCGTGACGGATAGCGTCTCTGTCGCCTGTAACCGATTCACCATATGCATATCGCGTTCTCAATAGATCACACGTGCTGTACTGTATACCCAACTCCGCTGATTGGGACTTTGCTTTTTTGTTTATGTATACATCTTCCACCCTTTTTTTTGGCGGTTGTTTTTGTTGGCTTGTCATGATGGTGCAATTTAAATGATTTATCTCCCTTTGAAACAAAGTGTGTGTTGTCAGCTGGGCCAGGGAGTGCCAGCGGGTGGGTGGTGGGGGTTGGGGCAGTAAATGAAGGGAATAACATTCGTTTGCATAGAGAAACCGTATCCAGTGCGTTAATGGACAGTGACCTCTGTTTCTGACTCATAATGAATTTTGCTGAGCGATGTCGCCTCTGAATCCAGAGGAAATAGATTGTAACGTTTATTTAAAAAAAAATAAAAAATAACCGGACATGAAAAATACTGATAGCAGTAGAGTGGGGAAGAAAGCGGGTCAATCTAACGATGATTTGTGGTCACAGGCCTCATGCCGCTCCAGGCCGTCCTTCCTTCTCTGGATGTTTTTGGTCCCAGAAATTTCCCAGAGAATGGAGAACCTGGATCTAATGAAATTTGTTTTGATGTAGACAAATTGGGCTGGGAACAAGCACCATTGTTTTAGGCCAAGGGTTTGTTTTCTGGCCAGTTAAGCACTAAATCTTTTCTGCCCCTACCCCCCAGCCCATGCATGGAAACAGGAGATCGTTGCCTATGAGCATTAGTACTTGCAGAAGATAAGACGTTTGTGTCATTGTGTGTGTTGGTGGGGGGGCCAGGGATTCGCTGGCATTCTTCAGCCTAAGCACATTCCTTTTTTCCATGCTGGGAAAGCACTGTCATGAGTTATTTTTGATAATTGGCTACTTTATTCATGTATTCATATATTCCTTCTCTTGCAATTCTCCTGTGAAATACAACATATACTGAATATCATTTCTCAGGTATGTATCTAAACGACTAAATGAACGAATTTCTATGCAAAAGTCACTGCTTCCTTGTGGGGAATGTTACCTGCAGTCAAAGCCCCCAACCAACTTCACACCTAAATCAGCACCACAAGCCACTGTGATGTTATATTCAAACAGTCTCTCACAGCGACTCCACACTGTCAGGGAGCAGGGAGGTCTGCAAATGTGACTTTTCTGCCAGCTTTCCCAGTTCTACCATTAGTTCATTTGTTTGTTTGGTCTGTTTTCTGTTTTATTTAAAGGTAGACGGGTCAGGATGGATGTGCTGGCTTCCATGCTGCGGCATCTGTGGTTCTTTACGTATTCCCTGCACGATTTCAATCCGTACCTCCACTTTTATGTATTTCTCGAATGTCACTGGAAAACTTGCTGCCTTCCTTCTGTGGCTCCCAGTGTCCTGTGTTCATTATGCGTCCATCAGTGCTTGCATTCGATTTGGATCGAATTCCGCCAAGGCTAAGCTAAATTAGCATGTCATGCGCCAGGCTACTGTATAAGTGTCCGCATAAATATTGCAACATAAGGATTTGGACTGATCCTCTGGGTGATGTGTGTCCTGAATGGTGGTCGGTGTGAAGTGATTTCACGCTGCGATCTGTAGCGAGGCACCAGGATCGAAAATTAATTCGGTGTCTCTGAAGCATGTGTCAACCCTCCTGAGTTTGTTGAGTATAGTCAGGTTGTCTCTGTTGTGGTCCGTATGCTAGACGGCCCTGTTTAGCTTGCCGAGTGCAGTCTGGTCCTCTCTGTTCCTGTCGTTGTCCTGGGATGTCTTTGAATCTAGACCCTCCAGAGTCTTTGTAGTTCGGTATCCATGGCTCCTGTGAGGCTCCGCGGCTTCGACTGTTCCCCACGTGCTTTCCGCAAAGCTATTGCCCGAGCTATCAAGCAAACCCCGTGGTCAGGAGAATATACATCGGGGAAGAAAATTCTCTCTTGGATTCGCTCTCAAGCCGGCATGATTCTCTTGATCTATTATTCCCCTGTAAGCTTCTCTGCCTTACAGTGGGACTTGTCCAAAAGTCGTCCTTTCTTTAGCACGACTTACACTTAAGATGCGGAATCCATTTCGTCAGTGCGACAGTGTGGTACCCCTCTGAGCTCTGCTTGGTGGGAGACGCACTGTTAATAAACGATGGTCCCTTTCGAGCAGTTAGTGAAAGGTCTGCATCTTTTTTTCTTTTTTTTTTGCATCTTTTCAGCCCTTAGCTAACTCCTCATAGCACTAATTTTACAGCACTTCTAACAGAGTTCCCTCTACAAGATCCTTTATATAGCATTTATAAGCTGTGTAAGGCTCATGCAGTCCTTTGCCTTGCTTTTGAAGGTCTTATAAAGCTGTTTAGAAGATGCTTTCCGCATATAGTTTTACTTGACAGTTTATGGTTGTCAGTAACTTATGAATGTTTGTGTATAGTAGTGAGCAGTTTGTGTACATGAATAGGAGAGAGACCATACTGCTTTTAAGCGGTATGTGACTTCAGAAAGACCCTTTGTAAAGGATATCAGGTGACCCTCCCTGTCATGTTAGCTAATATTATGCAGTTGGTGTACCTATGACCTTGTTACTCAAGACCTTCTTCCCGCTCTAGCCATACCTTAATTATCTTAAAGTTAATTGAATGTTGTGATTGAGGCACTAATTCATCACCTGCCAAGCTAGCCAAAAATACTAGCAACGAACCCAACAAAGTTCCACACGGATGAGGTGTCTGTCAAAAGTTTAGGTAAACTTCTTGGACGGAATCCCACATGGTGAACTTTTGCAGCATTATCTATATACGGTGAATACATGGTCAGGGCAGTACATTGAATTTTTATGTGTTATCGAATCATGCCCTTTGGGCAAGGTTTACTTCAGGCATGTGATGTATATTGTCAGCGGGGCTACTAATCGAAGTTCACACAGAGCATGAAGTGTGTAGCTACCAACACTGACTCCCAGCAGTCAGAGGCTTTTAATCCGGTGTTGATAAATTGGAATCAGCCTTTCCAAATCGTGAAAATAACTTATGAACGAATTCTTAAGTGTGTTATTACAGAAATTTAGTATTTATAATAAACTTTTAGGCAAGCAAAACAAAAAATATTCATTTAACTAAGGAGTATTTTGTGTATTTTTCTTTATTTGTTAATGAGTGAGAGTTCCTTGTTGGTTTACCATGCATCGCTGCCACCTTTGCTCCAAAATGACATTTTGAGTCTCTAGATAGTGAACTGGATGCAAAATGTAAATTAATGTGTGCTGAAATGAATATTTGCATAAAATTAAAATGTGAGCTAGAAGTTGGCCTCGGTTCAGGCCTGCGAAATTAGCTAACGAGTAGTTTAATAAATGGTCATCTCTGTTTTATAAACCCACGGTGGGTTGCTATGGCTCTGAGTTTCGGGTTGCTTCACTGATGCCCCCCCCCCCGGCATCTTGGATTTAGCTAGCAGATTCGGAGCTGTTGTATGCTGGAGAAGCATAACAGGTGTTGTTCTGTAGTACTTCACGAGTATCCCTAAATCTTTGCTTTGTTGTAGGCAGGATGATCATCGTATTTTTCTCCTTTTTCTTTTGTCATACATTGGCCTGCCTTGTCATGCAATCCATTTTTTGTGAGACCACCCCATATACTCCCCACATCCCTTCTTCTGCTGCTTGTTGTTGTGGTTGTCATAGTAACTCATTTTGATTTGTGACCGTGGTGTAAATCGAAAAAAAATTTAAATCATCCCCAGTCCTGCCTCTCCCCTCATTACTCTCCCCCCTCCCATTTATTAGGCAATATTCTCATCGAACGTCCTTCCTTCCTGCCCAGGCGTCCTGCCTGCCATGTTGACGGGCTAATTCAGAAGACGTGAAAATAAAGCAAAATCAATTAAGATCATCTTAGTGCCTCGGAAACTCAAACGAAGGGCTCTGCGTTCGCCATTCCGGCGTCGGGGATGAGTGGTCCCTGACGTCGCCCCGCATGCGAGTGGGAGGTGGGGGTGCAGCATGTTTGTCATACATTTTTCCACGGATACCAAACAAATCAAGCCAGCTCGCTATGGGTGTATCCATCACAGTCAGGCTCACTATCTCGCCTGGAGCCATAACTGATTGATAGCTGAGATATCCGTGTGTGGGGTGGGGTTGGGTGTGGAGGGAGGGGGTGCGAGAATAAGAAAGGGTAGTGGATAAAAATAGTGGTCCCTCATTATAAAGTTGGATACGGGAGACATAGGAGCTCTACCCCCACCCTCTTCACACTCAAAGGCAGGTGTCTGACAGGTATCGGAGAGAGCCCCCACCCCCGCGATAAGACATTGAAATAGCAAACAAATTGAGGGAAGCGTTTTCTGTGGTTTCCCATGATTGGTAGCATAGCTGATAGATGTTCTTTCCCAGGGATGTCGCTGTGGAATTTGCCAGCTAAGGACTGATGGTGCTGCAGAGGAGTGAGAGGCCGGGGAGGGGCCTGGGGGTGGCAGTGCTGGGGAACTTGCAGAAGGTGTGGGGCAGGATTTTTTAAGGTCGGGTATATAAGAGGGACCATGATTTATACCTTATGGTTTATACCTTATCATTAGCCAGTAATTTGCTTTGAATCAGTGAGTGATAGGGGAGGGGGCCTATGGGGTCCAATCAGCTTTCAGCTGGGGCCATTGCATCCTACATATTCATGGGGCCATCTTCGGTGAGCACCGACAGCAACTGGATGGTGCCCTGTCCCCATGTAGCTGCGATCTAGCTAATTTATATCCCTCGATCAAAAAAAAATAACGGTTCATCATTTATCACACGTGTTGGAATGATATTGCCAGTGATTCCTTAATGTGAACAGCAAGCACAAACATTTGCGAATACGAATTAGTGGCCACGTTTAAGATGGCCCGGAATTAGTTGCTGTTATTTCCGCTCCCGCAGAGAACCTGCGTACGGCTGCTTCCATGGGAGTCACGCAAGCTCCCAGCATGGCCCAGTTGGTGGATTGATTGCCAGTCTCTGGCTAGGAACTTTATGGAGGGCTGCGATGAAATGAAATTGTTAGTGAGGTCTGCACCACAAGTTCATAACCTTGATGTGGGTAAGCGTGTTTGAAGGCATCTGACCAGCAAGAATGATGCTATATCATACTCTTCATACTATAGCCACAGTTCTTCAAGCAACAAAATTGTAATAATGAATAATAAATTTCAATAGAAAAATATCATTTTTAATGCAAGAGTCTACTAGTCATTGTGTAACTTTGGTCAAGATTTTATCTGAAAGGGAAATTCTTATTAATGTTAGGATTTTTATTGTAGTTTTGAAATTAATCACTTGGACTGAACTATTAATTTTTCAAAAGGGGGTGGGGGTTTCCTTCCGTACAGTAAAACACACTAGGTCCTTTTGTTTACTGGCCAGACAATTGTCATCACTTGTCAGACACACCAGCTTAAAAACTTAAGCAGACAGTCTTTTCGGACATCTTAAGGAGACGTTGGTTGTTGGATAATTGGGGGGGGGGGAGTGGGATACGAAACAAGGAAAAGGAAGAATTTGCCACAGCGGATGGAGGAGGATCAGAGGAGGTTAGGTATACAGAAATGTTGGCTGTTTGAGCAGATAGATTCAACTCCTTAGCTTCTGAGCTTATGACATGAAATCCATTCAAGTATCCCAATGAAAGGTTGAAAATTTCACCCAAATCCCATTCCTCGGCCTCTCCCGGCAACATAGGCCTTTTGTGAGCCTCCTAACTGGTAAAACAAAGGAAACAAGAATTCCTGCAGTTTTTATCAATCGCTGAGATCTTAATACCTTTGTAAGCACAGCCTTAAATCTAAAGCTGTTTGTTTAATATTGACTGTGCTCTGTAATCCGTTCTCAAATTATGCCAGCGCTTGTTCAATTGAGACATCACCAATTTGGCCCCCCCCCCCACAACCCCGGTTAAATCCCGCCCCCTCAGCTTTTGATGTGGCGATGCATGGAAATGGGATTGGGTTTTAAATTGAATTACGGCGACATCCCGTGTGCCAGAACAGCAGGTGTATGGCAGAGTCCGCGTGGACACCCTCGATCGGTGACAGCTTTGAGGGCTCCCTGGTTTGGGTGTGGGGGGTGTTAGTGACATGGCCTACATTGCACCAGTCTGAGCCTTTGAGTTGTGAATTTAAAAATAAAAAGTGAGCAGTACTAACTGGAAATCTGTGAGTATATCAGCTAGTGTGCATATGTTGTGCATGCTCTCCACACAACCTAAGGGAAACTCCTACTCGTCCAACAATAGAGAAAAGGGAGTTCTTTAATATTGCATTATGTTTGTTTTATTAATTGTTATTCTAAGTGCTCGTGACACATCCCTGTGTTCAGAGTTCCTCACACATGCCGAACGACTAACAGAATACGGCACTGAACAGGCAGGGAAGTAATTCTGTAGGAACGAACCAGCAGCACCCTGAGCTCTGTGTGATTAATCTGTGATGCCCCTCTGTGTGAGAACTTCTGCTCCAGGCCCTTTTGATGTAACAGCAGTTTTTTTTGTTTATGATGGAGGCAATAAAAATGTCAGGATAATTAAGAATAATCTTTTCATATTTGATTGTTGTTTCTCCCAGAGCCTGAGTTGTTCTTCGCACATTCTTTAACAATAATTTACCGACGAACAGTGGCGGTAATAAAGTGTGCCATATCTGCCGATGTTGCACGTTCTGTCGGCCAATCAGAACGTACCGTCTTGAGGTTATGGCTGGATTTGGCCCTGGAGTACGACCTGTTAACTTTGTACGTTCTTCAGCATGGAATTGAATCTGAATGGCACTAATTCATGGCTGTTTCTTTTTCTTCTTCCAGTTTTATTTTATTGAGACAACACTGCGGATTCTGTGAAAAGCCTAATAACCTTTTCCTCATAATCATCTCCATTGTAGCTGAATGTCAGCGACTTCATTTAAATGCAGTGCTTTAAATAACGGCTGGCAATTAATATCTCGTGCCTGAACCACTGTTCTTATAATGCTCTGTTAGCACCAGACACTCTTAGTTTCTCCTGCATTCTAACGATTTCTGAGATGAAAGCTTATTTAGAGGTTTTTTTTTTTAAAAAAAGAAATCGCAGCCACACCTTTCCAGGGGAAGGACGTTCTCTTTGCCTCGTGTACGGTACGGGGTGCTGGAAATGGCCTGGCCATGATGAATAGCAGCAGCCGTGGGGACGACTGGCCCATTTTCGTCCCAGCTACACTGGACGCTGAGCATCAGAGGCCTTTGAAAGAGCCCAAAGCCTTTGGGAGGATTTTGTGTAGTCCCTACAGGCTTCTTCAAGGATTGAGATGTTACCAAAGCATGCAATGTCTTCTGGGGCTTTACAGGAAAGAACGTTTTGCTTTTTATCATGGACATCAAGGTAGGAAGATTCCTTTTAGTTCCGTGACATCATGCAGGATGTTTTTGAGCGAAAATTAAATAAAAGCAGGGTATTTCTTTGTATTGCCTCTGCTCATGAGTTTTACTTACACACAAACATTCTGAGGGCAGTAAGAAAAATGACACATTCATTGTGCACATTCATTGTGTTAATTGAATCTGAGTTTTGTTCATCACCTTCATTTGTTTCAGGAATATACAGTAATATTCATCGGGATCTAGTGAGACCTTTCTGCAGTTGATTTTCTGATTAATAGTGACTGATACTTTGTAGTAAGATCCGGCCGGACTGCTGCAGATTGTCCGGAATTTGAAACATGGTTTAATTTTGAAATCTCCCCGTAAATGAATTCCCCAGGTCTGCCTTGCCACAGCAATTTTCTTCTCTGTACATTGGCAGTTAGAACAGGAACAGGGGGAGAAAAAAAAAAAACGATAGTGGGTCTTTTTCTAAGGAATCTTTGATTCTGCCAGAGGCCTCTAGCTCTCACTCCATTTCTTGTTGTAAGTGGCGATTGCCCTGAGATTTATCCGAGGTGTCCTCACGTTCCGTATTGCAGTCATTGCTACCGCTGTTCAATCAGACGTGACAGTCTGATGGTGCGACAGCAGTATTCATTACAATATCCATAAAGCAGACTTGTTTTCCGCCGCCTGCATTCTTCAATGAGGTACATTTTTACGATTTATGACGAACAAGTGGACTCTTAAAACGAATCTGATTTCATTTTATGAAACACGTTAGTTTTACCCTCCCCTCATTTTCCTTTTCGACTTCCGTTATTCCACTGTTTATCCTTCCATACAGGAATGCACAATTATGGCTGACTGCGTCAGTTGTTCTTGTTCACGCATTCTCTGCAGATTTAATTACACGCTTTCTGGACACTGATAAAAAAAAAAAAATTGAGAGAGAGAGAGAACGAGAGAGATGGTGAAAGAGAGAGAGGTTGAGACAGATCGGTCCCCTGAGTCATGTATTTATGTTGGGAAAATCAGTTCAGTGGAGTGTTTCCGTAATGGCACCATACTGTATAATGATCTGCAATGACCTCCCAAATGAGAGGATTAGACAGAGGCTGTCTGGAGCAGGAATAATGGGCCCTTGGCTCAGTTGGGTTCTCTCCGCAGTCAACCGGCTGACGCTGCACAATCGGGCTCTGGGAGAACCAGCAGTATGGGTCACTTGCGTCTTTCGCTTTCCATTTGCCACGTCCACCCCAGCGATTGGGATGCTAGCCAGTGGTTGTGGATGATGCTTACTATTGCGATATATACTCACCAGTCATCCATTTCTGCTTTTACTTTCATCTTTTATTCTCTTTATTCTCTTTTGTATTTCTGTCTTGATTGCATATTTAATTAATTGTATCCCTCATGTCGACACATGCACCAAAACAAATTCCTAGTACTTTTCGTGCTTGGCAAATGACAGAATTCTAATTTCAATTCTGGTGTAAAATCAGTCAGATTTGAGACTCTCCTAGATGCTAATTTGATGCTTTAACCCATTATGAGAACCTTTTACTGTTTTATTTGTATTTATCAGGCAGATTGTGAACAAGTGGTTGAAATTTAGCTAAAGAAGTGGCCGTTCGCTTTGGGAACGAGAGCAGAAATGTAGCTAATTGTACATTTGTGAGCTGTAGGAATTAGTAGATGAAGTTTATCTAATGGAATCATCGTTTGTTAAGGGGCTGAAAGAATTGCACATTGCCATGCATTCAGAGTATGGTACCCATCTCCATTTCTTCAGCTTGTTTGAATGGTGATTTTCAGTCCCACAGCTCAAAATGGTCAAGCCTACTGTTTTGCCAAGTATAGCCAATGACTCTCTGTATGCTGAATTAAAACTCCTGCTCTGTGCTTTTCCATACCGGTATTGTAAGAACAAATATTATTTATTATTCCATTAAGGTGCATCTTGTTAGTTGGTTGCTCTAAGTAAAAAGTAATACCTCAGATCCCAGGACAAGGGGTGGATTTTTTTCTCCCTGTGGGCCAGTGCTCCCCTGAAGATTTGTGTGTGCTGGAGAAAAGTTTAATAATTAAAAATAATGATAATCTGAAAGATCTGATTGCCCTGGATCCTCAATACCATCCCATTCAACGGCCAAGGTAGAGCAAATATCCGGACAATCTGTGGCATCTATAAGCCAAAGTGGATTAAATTGTTTAATATCTGTCGCCGGACACAATTAGCTGCCTGTGCAGCTGAAAACGTGCGGAAAAGTCGATGCTGAAGTGATCCACTGGTGAGATTACTGGATACGTACAGTGTTTAATCTTTGCTTGAGAAGAGGTTGTGCAGGTAGAGTCATAACCCAGGCAATACCATGAAAAGGATCCTGGTTTTAAACTAATGCAACTGACTACGACCATATGGGCAGAATACATGGTTCTGTCACATAACTGGGGGTTATTTTTGTTGTTTTGCATGGTCAACACATCCAGATGGCATTTGGATTTATTTTTATTATTATTATTTTAGTACAGCTGGAGAATTTAGCAGAGCAGTTCAGGTTCAGTACCTGGTACAAAAGCAGAAATCGCGGGTTCAGAGATCGACTGGATTCAGCTCTGTTTGCCTACCTGCTATGCTGCCTGTTCCCGATACATGTGCTTGACCCCCTGATGCATTTAAAGAGAATCATATCTCAGAAGTACTCCGTTGTTCGAAAGCTGCCATTAAAGTCAACTCCCAACCCACCCAAAACTTTCTCCAATATCAACCTGTCTCTTTTAATTCAGCACAGTCCGTTTGGTGTCGTGACACTCGAAATCTGCTGGTAAATATTGCATCAGCTTCTAGCTCTGTTCTCCCTTTTTTTAATGAATGGGGTTTTAAGAAATGAACCCAGACTGCAAAGTAGTATTTCTTGTGGAGTCTCGAGGTGTATGAATCGTTTCTGTATCAGTTTGGTTTGTCCGGCTGTTCTCCAGTATGAATTCGAGTTCCTGCGTGTAACCTTGTCTCTCCTGCCTTTCTGCA
Organism: Mormyrops attenuatus; assembly: GCA_026777985.1. Lineage (NCBI taxonomy): Eukaryota > Metazoa > Chordata > Actinopteri > Osteoglossiformes > Mormyridae > Mormyrops > Mormyrops attenuatus. Next base: position 20,079,122 of record JAODKC010000041.1, read on the forward strand.
CATACCTCCATACAGACCCTTTTATTGAGAATAATGGTAAAGAATTTTAACTCGGCCTTCAAGAGCTGTACAGGAAATATAAAATGAATAGAAGCTTTTTTTTAACTGAAGGGCACTACTTTAAAAAAAACAAACTTTTTCTTTGTCACTGACATACAAGATGCCACTCCAAATACATTTACAAGCAATTTACTAATGTATGATTTTTAAAAAATGTGTCCTATGACATTAAAATACTTTGTGTTGTCTTTAGCTTAGAGTGCATGCGGTACCTATTTTTGAAATCCATCAAGTACTAAACAAGATTTACATAAGATTGACATAATTGGAGGTAAAGATTTAATAGCATTGCAACTTCAAGGTCACCCGGCATGTAGGGAATACAGTTCAATAGTGCTCCTTCAAGATAAACATTTTAGAAAATGGCTGACCAAAGTTGCCCATATCTGAAAATGTACTTGTGCAAAGCCCGATGTTTAGACAAGGGCTACTGATGAAGCCAGAATTGATTTAGCCGATCCTGTTGCCGTGGCGTGAGAAAATTGCGAGAGCGCCAGTGTGCCATCTCACTGGTGCCATCTCACTGGTGTTCAGAGTTGAATTTCGAAATCCCCTATGAATGACTTTAAACTGGCCCTTAAAAGAATGTCATTGAAAATGCATAAACAAGGCTTGGCTAGTGTTGTGGTAACAACATGACTGCAGTATTTTGGGATCTTTGGGATTAGGGAAAAAAAATATTCAGTAAAATATATTTTATTGGCAAGATTTCAAAATACAGGAATAGCGTCGCTTTTGAAAATGCCATCAGGATACTGAGGCATAATGTATGTACAGTATGACGGTATGAAAAATTAGCCTAGCCTAAACATTTAAGGAGAAAGTGATCCAGAATTATTTCACGGAAATCATTTAAAATTCTTGATTTAATTAAGTGCTGTTGAATCACAGAAGCATAATAATAATTCCAGATTATTGACATCTTAGGCCATCAGAAATAGTTTTATGGGGATATACGGTTTTGCATACTGCTTAGAAGCAGTTTTTCCGTATTTTATTGGAAATGCTGGATGCAAAAATCCCAACTGCTTCCCATGGTTTGTTGTTATCCAAATTAATTAGGGGCAGCTGGGGGTATTTGTAGGAGTATCTTGGATGGGATTTCTGGTGAGTAAACCTTGGCAGCCTTGACCAAACTTTTTAGATTAAACTGTTGACTTCAGTTTGAGCATGGCATTCGGTGTCTTAGCGTGAAAACAGAAGTGTCACTTGCATAATGTGTGTCAGTCACAAACACGTCTGTGGCGGTTTGGTATCCTACCAAGAGCTCCAGTCGTGACCTAATTGTTCATGGGAACCAATACCAATTTATTATTTTTTCTGAACTCTTGCCTGCAAAGTGATTTTCCATCTCTGGCGCTCTGCCCGCACACTTACAAATTCTTTGACTCCTCGTATATTTGCTGCTGATATGTTTTTTCGCACATAAACATGAATACTAAACGTATAACGATATTTATTTGGGAACCTGGTTCTAGGGTTAAGCTTCCGCATCTAGCTAGACTTCTACACAATATCCCATTTTGTAAATATCGATTTGCTGACTAATCTGTACATTATAAGTATTGCTTAAACTTACAGCTATTTTATTTTATTTTATTTTATTTACTTTTTATACTGACATGTATTCTATTCCTTTTTTTTAAGAATTTTTTTTTATTTTATTTTATATGCTGTTTGTGAATGTAGGCACCAATACTGCCAAGAAAATATCCTGAGAGTTTCCCTGGCTAATAAAGTGAATTCTGCTTCTGATTCTAGAAGGTTCAGAGTCTTTAATGACAGGTGATTTTTTTCCTAATGTGGTGTGTCTTTCAGCTTCTCCATTAGTATGGCCGCAGTTCCCCTAGGTGTTCTGTGTGACGCTGATCTTGTTCCACAAAGGACGGAGTCTCGGCCCCCTGGCCTATCTGTAAGCCCGACACGGATATTTAACAGTAGACCAGCCTTTGATAAATATTCCAGTGGAGGATTTTCTAAAATACCAGCCCCAGCAGGTTTAGGAGGAAGGGAGATTATAAATGGGGCTATAGCTTGGGTACATCATGAGAGTGAGTGTTGCCTTCCGATTTCGGATAACGTGGCGGTTTTAGGGAGTTTGCCTTGATTGCAGCACCAGATGAAATGGGTTTCGGTACACTGATTTCACTGGACATGGTCAAGTTCCCTAAGTGCCTTCATTGATCTGGCTATTTATTCCTCTGTAAACACTTGCCTCTGTGTGATGGCATGAGTCCTATAAATGAATCGGGCTCCTGCGTAATTATTAATTTGTATTGATATGACAGTACGATTAGCTTAACCTGGTGTCCTTGAATAATTTTATTTCATATATACAGAAGTGATGATTAATGTTGATCGTCATATCTTTAGTATACTAGTATTGAGTATTACATGCAGTAATGGAATTTGGATTCGTTGGTGGGTTTTTTGGTAATTTATGCAAAGAAACACTCATTGTTTAACGATCCAGAAAATAAGCCTATGAATTGAAAATTTCAATGATTCGACTCTCGTGATCCGAGACACCTACCTCTTGATAGCCGTTAGCTATCAATTACCGGAAATCCATAGACCTCATGCAAAATTCATGTCGCTTTCCAGCGGCGACCTGCGAGTCAATTGGAGACGGGATTTCTCTTTAATCGCAGGAGTGGTTTTGCAGCCCTTTGCCGCATGTCCCGTGTTTCTGTGCATGCATACTCGCCATCTGTATTCTTTACATCATTGTATTTATGTGCGGAGGAGATGGGTGGTGGGGGGTGTTAGACAGTCAGCAGAAGAGGTATGCTGCCCTACAAAGGCGAAACACAGTAACTACGTTGATATTTAAACTGAGGAAAAGCGCTTGAGAGTTTTTGCTCATACACCTGTTTATTAGTAGGTAGGTAAATGATAGTATACTTACTCAGAACCGAGTATAGGTGAACTAAGATATGTCATCGGATTAAACCGAACCCTGATTTTGACCATAACTCAGTTTTGCTGAAATATGCTGTTACAGTGTTTCACATTTGTATGGCAGTATGGCAGGCGAAGAAGGACTGTGGCTTTTGTTTGTTGCCGTCGCAGAGCAGCATGACCAGCCAGGTGCAGAAGGGTTAAACAGTTTGATTCCATGCTGTGTTGGAAATTATAACCGGGGAAGCCAATCTCTGTGCTGCGGGTCCACCCTGTGCGCTCTGGCCTTTCCATCAAGCTCCCTTTGAGATAAAATGTGAATCTCTCCTCCTAACCTTTTAATTAAATGAAAGCACAGCGGGGTCACACGCACGCTCCAGTCCGAGTCCCTGCCAGCACCTCCCGCTCGGTTCCTCTCGGTCCCGCTGTCAGTGGATCCATGCACAGCATACCCAAGTGCAGCCACACGCCTGTGCACCGGGCGATAACGCCCCGATCCCGGCCAAAAACAAGGGAAGGGGGGGTGCCCCATTTTTTTTACTTTATGGAAAAGAAAACGCTTTGAAATTTCAGTCTGTGAACTGAAGCAGTCAGCTTTGTTGGGGTCTACTGAGTGAGCAGTCTGTTCTGGCATTGTCCAGAGGCATCTCAAGACTGTTATTCCCTGCAAGAGCAACACTGTGGTTTTTAATATTAATGATTTATTGGAATTTTAATTTTTTTCTGTTCCTTTATTATATATATGATATCCCTTACTTTGCCAGAATGTGTGTATGTATAATATATATTATGATGGCACTATAGCCCAGGTATGGAAGATGAATGAATGCATATGAATTCATGTCACTACTGCTGTGGGTTGCCGTGGCAGCAGGTCAGGCCATTCCAGGCTCTGCCGTGTTCTGGGAGATTCCCAGACGTTCCCAAGCCAGCTGGGGGAGATTGTCTGCCCCAGGGCCTCTGCCCGGTGGGACTCGGCAGGAACAGATCCCTTGCAAGCCAGCCAGGTGGCATCCTTCTGAGATGCCCAGACCTCCTCTGCTGACTCCTCTTGATCTGAAGGAGCGACGGCTCTGTGTTTGTGGTCCCCCTGGATGTCCTCACCCTGTCATGGAGAGTGCGCTCGACCACCCTGTGCAGAAAGCTGAGTTTGGCATCTTGTGCCCGCCAGCTCATTCTTTGGGTCACTACACATAGGCCATCGGTGGGATAGGGATGTAGACTGACCAATAAACTGCCAACAGACTGCACTCAAACCTGCAGGCACTGGGCAACCTCACATTCCGTCATGAGCATCAGTTTTATTTGGCCAATTATGTTCACACAAACACAGGGAATTTGTCCCCAGTTGTCTGTGGCTCTCATATATAGTAGATACATGCACAGGTAAGACAAGGCAAGATAATAGTCACATACTGTTCAGTTGATATATACAATGTGCATGTGTGGATGATAAGTGTAGAAAAAGTGCAGGAGTGCATGTCAGTGCAGGCGATGTTGGAATAAATACTGTATTGTTTAGTACAGATTGTATGTACGGTGCGTGACTTATATACAAGATTCTGGGGCACTTAAACTCCTTTAAGAACTCCCAGAAACCCTCACACAACTGTCTATATCACCTTCATTTTCCCTCATCTAAGAGACGAAGGTGGCCTTTTGAAGTACAGTTCCCTATACAAAATCATCGCAATCTTCCTTTTCTTTCACTCATCATCATTACAGTGATTCCAGCCACCTCTAAGGTTGTTGAACTACAGTATTTGTTCTGCTTATTTTAGATATAATTGTTTCTTGTTCATTTAGGGTATGTTGTATAGGCTGTGTATAGTAAACAGTATAAATATTTATGCCTTGCAGGCCATGGTAGGGATTCTTTTTCATTTTGTTTGTTTAGATGAGGTTGGATGAACAGCGTATCTGGTTCGTTCTGTGCTGCTGTGATTAATGAATTCAGATTGCCACCTGTTCCTTGCATCATTCGTATGGCCTTGCAGAAGCCAACCCTGTATTTTGGACGTTCTTTCTCCCACCGCCGAAGTTGTGCGGCAGCTTGAAAGGAAAAGGGGAGAAAAAGCATGGGAAAAAAAACTAGGGAAGCAGGCAGAGTGAAAAGCAAACAGAGTGACGTTAACGCAAAGATAATGATTTTTTTCAGGCTCAACATACAATAGGGGGGAAAAGAGAGAGGTTTTGTGTTGCGTCCGTCCCCTGAGATCTGAGTCTATCATTGCTAGTGCACTGCTTGTTTACTTTGATAATGAAGTTGTAAGGAATATAGTCTTTTTCTGTGCTTTTTTATTATTTGAGAGCAGGACAACTCGAGATAGCAAGAGCTGTATCCTCGGTTGTTAGACTGTTCAGAAAACAAAGGTAGACTAGCATTTTCTGTTAATTCGCACCAGTGTAACACCTGTCCGGTTGTTGATTTAAAGCATCATCAAATTTTTTTTGGTGAAACCATACGATATTGCGTTTGGGGAGAGGGAGACCTGTGAAACTGTTTGGACAAACGAAAACAGAAAGTGAGTTACGTGCAATTTATGTTCCATTATTACAGTGAAAAATAAAGTGACGTTGATTAATGTGGCAAAATCCCTCCTTGCTGCATAAGGAAACATTTTGCGTTTTAATTGCTCCAGATGGCCGGGCTCACTAGTGCTTTGTAAAACGCGTTTTTGTTTTCCAAAATTCTTCTATTGTGCATCATGCCAGATTGACCACCCCCCCCCCCCTTCCAGTTTGAGACCGTTATTGTTAGCGTGCCACTGGAAACATACAACATGCTAAATATATCCTGATATGCTGGGGGGGGCACATTGGTACATGGCCTTGTGTCTTTTATGGAAATGTAAAGCATAATTGAATCTGCCTTTATGCCTGTATTCTGATGAAATATTACTATTATTCTTTTTTTATACCGTTCTTGGAAGTGGCCTCACTCCATGGGCATGAGGGTGAGTGGTCGATGGTCTAGGCAGCTCACCATGACCCTCTGAAGGTCCTAGGCCACCTACAGAATACATCCAGATGAATGTTCTCCTGCCTGACGTGGCCAGCATCGCCATCCCAAAGCTTGGAAAGAGGCTTAAGCAATGTTGGGGGCAGAGTTGATGCTAAGAAATTTTAAGGTTGGGGTCATAATTCATACTGGGGGGGGGACCCACCTTATCATTAGCCAAAGATATGTTTAGCATCGGTGAGTGACAGTGGAGGGGCCACTCCCAAGGCCAATCTGCTTTCAACTGTGGCCCCGCCCCTGTACATACACGTGGGTGGAGGTCTGTCAACAGGAGTTTGTGGTTGTGGGTAAAGCTAGGAGTTTGTCTTTAGTTTTCGGGTGCATGGCTGCCCCCTACAAACCCGATGGGTGCTGGCAGGTTACCAGCTCCCAGCATTTTCGCAGTCACTCAGGCTTTGTTGTGTGACCCCCCTGGGAGGGTGTTACATGTTCAGAAAGATTCCAGTTGGGGTAAGCGTTGGAGGTCGGGGGTGGAGAGAGGAGGGGGTAATCCGACAAGTGTATGCCCTGTCTTTGAGGTACCACAGTGAGGAGAGAGCAAGCAGAGCGGCGAGTCGCATCACCGGAGGCATCCTGACTGAATTTTGCCTGTCAGGGTTCGCCTAATGGGCTGACGTCAAGAGCATCTAATCACAGTGGCGCTGACACCGATAAATCCTCGCCTAATGTGCGCCCTGACAAGATCCCAGAATCGGGGCAGACGCCGCTGCAAGATCTCGCCTTCTGGAGTGCATCCTGGCGTGCGCCGCCCAGACACACGCAACTCTGTCACATCCCTACCTACCCACGGCAGGAAATAGATGGATGGGCCCATCCTCCTCACCTGCATTTCAAGAGGCAGAATGGCAGCATGGGCTTCTCGTTTGGCCCCATAATTGCTGCCGAATATAGTTCTAACTTCTTTTGCTTGAAACCACGCACCTTTTGTTCTAGGTTTCCTTTTTGTTGTTTTTTTTTACCCCTCCCTCTCTCAGTGTTTATAGACATTGTGTTGGTAATCCTTTTTTAATGTTGTGCACATATCTTGTCTAATTTAGACTGCCTACAGGCACGAGTGCACAGATTTAATCAAAACAGGAATATGGTTACACCTCCACAATGGGAGTTCCCAAGGAGGAAGACATTTTTGGTCTTATTCTTATTTTATTAATTTCTTTTTAACGAGCCGTGCAGTTCCTCTGACCCAAGCAGCAACAGTAGCAGCAGCAGCATGTACCCATGGACGGGGCCTGATGTAACAGAGGAGCATCCCAGAAGGGGAGGCGGTGCCTGGGCTCTGGTGGCAGTAAAGCAGGTGTAGTGGGCCTAGCGGGACTGGCAGCCTAGTGGAGTTAGCAGAGCTAGCAAGATTAGCAGGTCCAGCAGGGACAGCCAGCCTGATGGGGCTTGTTGGCCTGGCAGGGTGAGTAGGCCTAGTGGGGCTAGTTGGCTGAGCGCTGTTAGCGCAGCCAGCTGGCCTAGCAGGATTATCTGGCCCAGTAGGCTTTGTTGGCCTGCCAGTGCTAGTCAGCCTAGCAGGGTTAGCGAAGCTAGCTGGACTAGCAGGATTAGCGGATCTAGCTGGCTTATCAGGGTTAGTTATCCTGGCAGGGTTAGTGGGCCTAGTGGGGCTAGCTAGCCTAGCAGGGTTATTTGGCCTGACAGCATAAGCAGGCCTAGCGAGGTTAGCTAGCCTAGCAGGATTATTTGGCCTGACAGGGTTATCACGGGCTAGCCAGCCTAGCTGCCGCAGCTCGATTTCACAGTTCCATACCCCCCCTCCAGGTTTCAGCTCCCAGATGGGCTCTTCGAGAAACCAGTGTGCTGTCAGCGCTCTCCTGCCAGTGGGGGGAGCTGTTTGTTCACCGGGACGAGCCTTTTGACATGGTGGCAGCATTTTTGCACCTCGTCTGCTGGCGGCTCATGTGCGTTTGTGGTGCTTGTGACCAGTGCTCCCCTGGGGTCCCTTGGGTGCCACGAGCCTCTATGCAAAGTGCCCTCATACTGATGCAAGCGCAGGCAAATCACACGCATTCATTAAAGCAGCTCATGCATGCCAATCTGCCCTTCGGAGCTGTTTACCCACCACTGCCGTCACCCCTGGGGTGGGCTGGCCGTACCAACCACCCGCTGCCTATGGGCTGCTTGGTAATGGTGCTGGGTAATGGGTCACATCCTCTTTGCCTTTATTTACCACTGGCAGCCCTGTTCTGTGCTCTATGTTCGATGAGTCTGATTTTCTGGCTTTACTCTGGACTCTCATGGGTACTGAACTACTGTGGGACTCCTGGATATTGAGGAAAATGGGAGTTTTTTTCTTCACGGATTCCAAAGCTTTATTATCATTTGTATAAGTACAAGGACAGTGTTTACCTCCCTGCAGACTTAAACAATATATAATAATGAAGAACAATAATTAAAAAATAATAGAACAGTGAACAATAACATGCATACAATATACATGTAATATGTACAATATATTGAGGAAGAAATATGTACAATATATTCTTTGGGGGAAATATATTTTAAGCGGTTTATGCATCAAGAATGTGCAAAACTAGGTATAACTTTTGCAGTAAAAAAATTCTATAGTGTGACTGAACTAAACCTAGAAAGACGCTTGTAGTGTAACAGTGTCTTCAATTGATTCTGCTTAAATTCTGCTCATGACTCCACTTGAATACTATTGTAATTTGTCAAATTCCATGAAATGTGACAGCGGTATCTGAATGAAAATTCAAAAGTATAATATTTGAAGAGGTTATGGGGGTATTATTATAGCAGAAACACAAAGCATTTGGGAGTGATTTGATTGACTGGTTAAGTGGATGTCTCTGGAAACTGCGCTTCATCGCTGTTAAACATCTATACTGCTTTGACAGCCACCCCCCCCCTTCCTGTGTATAATTATAACTGCAGTTTGGTGTTTTAATGAGTCTTGTAACAACAGACAAAACTTCCATGTAATTATAAACACCGTTGGAAAATGTCACTTGTGTTGTTAGATTGATCAAGTAACCCTGGCCTGCGTCTGTATGGTAGACAGATAGATGCTAAAGCGCTGAAAAGTCGTCTCTGGATTTGAAAACAATGACCGAGTTCTGCTGATTGAAGATCCTTCTACGGTAACTGTATGTAGAGGACGCAGACGGAATGCTAATGTTTCTGTCGCTCTGGAAGTGCCACGTGCCTTAATTTGCTAATATGCAACATGTTTAATTGTTTACTTCCACAGAAGTGCTCGCTATCGTTCTGTGTTACGCTTCTTGGAAGGAAAACACCACCATGTCTGGTCATCTGGTGCACTTAATGAATATGTATGACTCTTCAGTTATGGCTGGAGGTCCAGCTCCCTCTTGACAGCGAGCAGATTTAATTCCGGGGCGCGTCTTTATGTTATATAAACAAAAACCACTTTCTGTCCTCAGATTATCAGTGTCTGCTTACTGCCGCACTTAGTGCTGAGATTCGATAATTACTTTGTCGCCGTGATTGAAACTTGGCCACAGTTCGAAAGCAAAAATGGGTTAGCGATCAAAATACCCGCCTGAAATTGTCTGCTTTTAAACAGTTTTAAGAGCTGAAATGGCTGCCAAAGCCAGCCTGTTATCTGTAGCGTTTCTCGCTTACAGCAGCAGCTGCAGCGGGGAAGAAGACTCGGGCCGGCATGGACAGCTCTGCTGACGTGCGGGAAATTAGCAGATGCGCGTGTGTTTTGGCCGGGAAATGAGAAGCTGGTGGACAGCCGTTCAGATGTGTTTTGAAATTAGGAGAATTGGGGGGGGGGGGGGGGGGGGGGGGGGGGGGGGGGGGGGGGGGGGGGGGGGGGGGGGGGGGGGGGGGGGG
>JAODKC010000041.1:20100606-20119907 GCA_026777985.1 Mormyrops attenuatus
CCATGCTGTTGTAATACGGGCAGAATGCGGTGTGGCATTGTCTGGCTGTAATATAAAAGGCCTTCTCCGAAATAGACGTTGTCTGGATGGCAGCATATGTTGCTCCGGAACCTGTATATATTGTTCCGCATTAATGGTGCCTCCCCCGATGTGCAGGCTACCAAGCCACGGCCACTAATGCAGCTCCATACCATCACAGATGCTGGTATCTGGACCATCCGCTGATAACAAGTTCTTTAACCCAGAGGACACGGCGTCCATGATTTCCAAAATGAATTCGAAATTTTGATTCATCAGACCACAGGACAGTTTTCCAGTTTGCCTCAGTCCATCTTAAATGAGCTCCGGCCCAGAGAACTTGGCAACGTTTCTGGATCACGTTTAGATATGGTTTCTTCTTATCATGGTTTTGCATATCATTGCATTCTGTTTTTATTTGCATTTTACTGAGCGGCCCAAAGGGTTGCAAATGTACCTCTATGTGTCTTTTTATTTTTTTCTTGTGTCCCTGTTCATTAGTTTGGCAGATTCCTTTCTCCCATACTTCTTTTTTGACTTTGGGGGACTTCTTTTTTGGGGCCACAGGGGCAAAGCTGAAAGCTGATTGGCCCCCTCTCCTGTCACTCACCGAGTTAAACCATAACATTGGCTAATGATACAGTTGGGGCCCCTGCCACCACCCCCCACCACCCCACTCCTCGGTGCTCACAGTGGACTTCCTTATTCCCCCAAAAGTGGTGCCATGGCTGTCAGGTGTCACTTCTCCCTTCAAACTCCCCCCACCCCAAAGATGGCCATCTTCTTCACCATGCCCGGCCACATGCGGGTGGCTGGTGGGATATCTGTGTCCACAGACACCACTTGCTCGCCAAGAGAGCCTGGCATTCAGACAGAGTGTCATTACGGAAAGGTACTCTCTCTGGTGGGGGATCATCCTGCCGCCTTAGTAACTTGTATTTTCTTCATTCCTGTCCCGTTCCCTTTGGCGTTGATTGGAACACCTGAAGACGGTTCTTAAAAATGACAAGTGACTATTTGTCAGGTTGGCTCTGTCAGATGTGTGGTGGCGGCCCGGGCGTTACAGACCGCTATGCAGCTTCTCAGTTCAAAACAATACAGGAAGCTGCTCTCGCTGTCGTTCGGCGCCATCCTCCTTCCTGTCACCACCCGTCTCTGTTCTTTGCTCATTCTTGGGCCGCTCACCCTCTCCTGCTCTTGTCATTTCCGCCAAAACAGTGCTGGAAGCTGGCACCTCCCTGGCGGAAATGGCGGCTCGTCACTGGACTTTTGGCGTTCATGCTCGGGCATCCGGTGGAAACCGCCCAGCCCCCCCCCCCTTCCCCTTTAATGGGGAGTATCATGCTGAACATGATCGTGAGCCGGCATTCAAACGGACGGATGCTCATCACGGTTCAATTTGCCAGACGCTCAGGGGTTACTCACCTGAGACCTCCCTGCTGTGTTCTGAACTTCGGTATCAGCTAGATTTGTGTCCCAGGGAATATCTTCTTTTTAAATTTCAGAAATCTAGGAAATTGATTTTCCTGGGTTTTTTGCCTGTTGTTTGGTTGTATGTGACAGCCGATGACAAACAAAAGTTTTCACTCCCTGTACATACATACTTAAAGGAGTTTTCTTTTTTAAGTAAACAGCCGGTGTTAAATTCAGCTATTCCCACAGCGGCTTCTGGAGCTTGGAGACTATCCGCTTACTATGCCAGAGCCTCCAGGACGTGCATTTCTCATGAATGGGGGTGGATTCAGCTTTTCATCATGCCACTAGCGCTCGTTCCATTAAACCTGACATTTCGGTTATTAGTGTTTTTATAATGATTTAATTATTCTCATTATTTGCACCAGGCTTCAGTCACAATAGATTACAAACGGCATCGTCTCCTTAGTTATTTTTCCCCCCCTCTTGGTTTTAATCCCTCTGCATCTTCCAATCAGTAAATTGAATTAAATCGTCAGCCGCCGACCACCCTTACCATGACAGCCAAGGTCCCGGCTTTTATGCCGCACGCCATAATTACCCCAACGCTATTCCCGCGTGGCACAATCGCCATGGGTCCGCTAAGGCTAAGCAGCGAGCCTGAGCCCTGCCGTCGCTCCCCGTCCAGCTCCAGGCTCCTCCTCACCTATCACTTCCATTGCCTAAGTTTCATTGATTATATAAAGCTGCGAATTCAGCGTGTACCACGGCACTGCTGAATTCTGGCATCTGATTGGTCAGAAGGGCCTTGATTTATCTATCTGCACACGTAGTATCAGCCAGATGAATCACAGTAGTAAATAACTGCATGATTATAATCTTTAATCTATAATCTTTAATTCTGATTAAAGTTACTGAAAATGACAGAAGGATAACGCAATTTAAAATGAACAGAAACTAAACAGAAATGTTTAATCAGTGGCAGAAAGTCGTTCTAATAAATGTGTGTTGAGCTCATAAACATGAAAGTAATGTCTTTATGTACAAACATCAAGCCAAATGTGTCGTTATCGTGGCATAAATGGGTTAATGCACTCCAGGCCGTGTATTGTATGTTTTTAAACGCGCTCTGCTTCGCATCAGGTGGTTCTTTGTCTCCGCAGCCATGCGTTTACAAACGTATAATGCACAGCTTGTCGTGCATTAACCTTTAAATATTAAACCACAAGTCTGAGAAGGAAAATGGAATTATATGTAAGCCGGATTTGTAGCTACCCATTTGTCTGGCCTGGTCTATCTCACGAAACAACAGGGCGTGACCCCTTCCTGAAAGTGTGCACCTAACAAAACAAGCTTGACAAGGTCCAGTCTGCCTCTGAGGTATGACCAGCAGTGGGACGACAGGAGTGCGGGCCCCAGCTTAAAGCTGATTGGCCCCCAGACTGCCCCATCCCCTGTCACTCACTGATTCAAAAAATATCATTGGTACATAAAAAGGTTGGTCATTCTGTGTGAATTATGGCCCCTGTTATACCCCCACCTTAAAATCATCCTTGGGCATGACAGTGGCGGGGAGACCAGAGGGAGGGGACAGCTTCCACATTGTCAGCCTCCATAAATGGACTAAATTATCCATTTTTCTCCAGTATTTTTTCTTTCCGTCTGGCTGACTCCTTCCGCCCCTCCCTTCCCACGCCTTGTGTGCGTGTCTGTCTGTCTTTTTTTTTTTGAGGGTGGGGGGCGGAGGGGGACTAAAGACCATCGCAGTCCAGCTGGGGGGAAAATGGCACATTTAGATCAGCTTACCGCCTGGCTGTGCGTTTTAAGAGAACTCTACCCCCAGAATACGTCTCCCCAAGGTGGAGATATTCATTTAATTCTTTTGTTTATTTATTTATTTGCACCCGCTGCCTTTGAACCGCGCAGACGCCGGTGAGAGGGGATGCGGGCCGGAAAGCTTTCAGTGCCGCGGATTGTACGCGTCGATCAGTATTCAATTTATTGGGGGGAGGCGGGCTTTCATCTCTCCTGGGCTTTCACGCTGCTTGCCGTGCTCAGCCGAAAAACAAGGCTAATGGACTCATCATTATTCTGTTTAGGGGTTGTGGATGGGGGAGAGGTAGTCCAAAAAATGTATAATTTTAGAAGTATATCACCAGTTCATCTCCTAATTAGGAGAGAGGCCATGAAACAGATCTGTGGGAAGAGTAGCCAGTACTGGACAACTTCCTTGTCGCTTTGGGGTTGGGGTGGCGTCTTCATGAGAGGGTTTGTGTTTCAGTCGGGGTCACTACGTTTGTTTATGACGATGCATTTGAGTAATTGTAAATTCGGTTTATGTTATTGTTTAGCTGTTTAATGGGGTGGGGGACAGCTACTGCGGGGCCCTCAAGGGAGGCCAATGCATCAAACCCCGTTTCTGCGTCCTTGCTCCCTCAGCCTTGAAGGACAGCCGCTTTCAGCTGGTCAACTTCTCAGACAATGAGCTGCGGGTGTCCCTGTCCAACGTGTCACTGTCGGACGAGGGCCGCTACGTGTGCCAGCTTTACACCGACCCTCCCCAGGAAGCCTACGCCGATATCACCGTCCTGGGTAAGGCGATTGTCGGTAATGCTCACCGCGCCACTCTAAAGCTATGTACGTGGGTACGTGTTCTACCCATATGGCACCATCTCAAGATGAGGTTCATATACAAGTGAGTATAAAACTTGGGTTTCGACAGCAGGATCTGCCATTTTTCCAGCAACCCCTGGAGCAGTTGGGTTTAATGGTCAAGGGCCCAACAGTGATATGACGGCCATGGGATTCAAACTGGTGACCTTCTGCCTACAAATTCTTATTGATTCTTATTGATTTCTACCCCCATGGAACCAGACACTACCATCTCTCATTGCACATTTACTTAAAAAACCTTAAGACTGAACTCATTTTATACATATAGTCAGATGTTTAGCTCGGAGGGCTAGGGTTAGGAATCCGTGCCCAAGGGATCTGTGCCTGTTTCAAAGGTTGTGGGTTTGACTGTTTTAAGCAGTCGTATCACTGTTGGGCCTTTGAGCAAGACCCTTAATCCCACTCCCTGCTCTCTGACCCCAACACTTGCTCTCACCTGTATATACATGTGTGTGTTTGTCTTTTTTGGAAAGCAACACCGTGCAGCTAGTTTTTGGTGCCTGCTACCAGACTCTGTAACTCATCACATGTCAGGTTGGACAACATGTAATTGTCTGGACTCTCGAACAGGCAGTGGCAAGAAATAAACAAACAAATATGAAAAACAACAGAATACGGTATGCCACCTCTCAGCCCCCGCGATGGTGATCCCGCTAATCCTACCTCTTGTTTGATGTCAGTCCCACCAGGCAATCCAATCATTGAATCCCGAGAGGACATTGTCAGCGAAGGAAACGAGACAGAGATAATCTGTACCGCCATGGGCAGCAAGCCCGCTTCCACCATCAGATGGATGAAGGGAGACAAGGAGCTACAAGGTTCGTTCGCAAATGGCACAAGCTCCTGACGGTGTTACATTTTGATGTGAGGATTCCTTGTTTGTTTCTGTGATTGGCTAAGTTGGCGTGGTCTGTAATTATCAAGGCGACATCATAAAACGTCTGAGTCAGGAAGCGAGACTTGCTGCTCATATCGCCATCTCGCACGTGTTCTGGTTCTGACGGAACAGTCTGAATGACGGGGGCATCACACAACTTTCACCTTTCATTGGGTTGTTCGCTCATGAGGACAGAAGAGACAGGCATTAAATGGCATTTACGTCCCTGTGTGGATTTGTGTGTTGTGAATTTTCCAAACAATGACAAAAGGCCTTTGTTTGTCCCTCGCTGTCCTTAGTCCGTTCACAGTGGTGACAGATTGTTTGGCTGCTTTTTTTTTGGTTCTTTACAAGACATTTTCACACTAAATGTTTTTATATTGTGCTTTAATAATCCATAATAAAGTTAAAAATACAGAACGATACGTACAATATGGCTGGACAGTGTAGCCTGAACTGTCTAAGTGAATATGGTAATACAGGATCAACGTCAAGTCAAAAAAGACACTGAAGGAGACAGCAGAGTAGAGGCCGCTGCTGATTTTGAATAGTACCTGCGTTCAGAAGACTTTCTACTATTTTTGCATGTTTTAAAAGATTTTAAAAGTGTGAAATATTTACTAAGAGCCTACACTCGCCAGATTTGCCCTAAACGGTAACCAAGAGTGATTTTTCCAATCAGCTACGGAATAGGAGCTGACTATCGGCTGTGATCCCAACGTCTTATCGGATGGTCAGACCACACTTGCCATCAGGTATCGGTCTGAACGAGACAGGCTGCATCCGAAAGGCGGGCGCGTGGAGTTTGAGTGGCTTACGGCTGGAGAGACTGCATTCCTGGCATTGCAACTCTGGGGCTCACAAACTAAATTGCTTTTGGCCTGGGTGGATTTACTTTTAATTAAGTATTCTCTTCATTCTGTTGAATTATTGTTAGTATAGTCGGGTTTTTTTCTTTATTAAATAGCATTTAAAGGTTCCCCCCAGTTTCCTGGGACTGAAAACCCCATTGTTTTAATTGCCAAGGTCTGCCCCCCCCACCCCCCGTTCCACAGGTAGTTTGGTTTAGCCCACCCTCCTTTGTTTTGCTTCATTGTGTTTTCCTGCAATTTATTCCTACTTAAGCCAGAATTTAAATGAAATTTGAGAAATGGAGGACAGATTGCATGACAGGTCTTTCAGTCTCTCCGTACATGGTGAGTGGTCTGAATTTAGAAACGCAAGACTTTAAGTCTTTCAGCTTATGAAATAAAGGCAAGAGAGATTTTCGTGATCTGGGTTGCTTTCAGTCTGATACTGTGAAAATTGTCTCAAAATGGACCGAGTCGGGCTCTGGATTAGCATGCCTTACCCAGGCTGGTGCCGTGTCTGTCCTATATTTGCAAACTGTCCTCGACACCAAAGGCATGTTACATCGATTCGCTTGTGCTAAACAGGTTGGCTAATTGCAACAGTTGCGGCAGTTTGTGCTCGTTTAATTTTCCAGCGCTAATGAGATTTATATAATATTGAGGTTTTGACATTTTCCAGAGTCTTTAAACATTTTCCTTTCTTAGCCACTCAGAGGCACCTTTGGGAGTTCTTGTTCAGGAGATTAAATAGAGAAAGCTCCAGAATAAATACTATGTTGCATACCTTGGAGAAGAGATGGGAGGGAATCATCAGTTTTCCTGCCTCTTAAATACTGTAACACCTATTACTTAGGTCATCAGAGTTCATTCTATGCAATAACTGTAATATACTAATGTGATTAAAGGGGAGATGAATAAAATCTAGAGTTTTAGCTGGTATTATTGGACTTGGCGAGGAGGCTGTATTTGGTCATCATCGAGGCTTGTGTGTCGTCTGCCATTTGGTCGATGTGCAGATTTGTCATCTTAGGCGAAGAAATCGGAGTGCTGTTTATCGGTCTGCCCATCGATCCATCCATCTGTCAATACATTAATACACAGGTCCATTTTTTTCGACAGCTGCTCATCTGGTAAGGGTTCGATCCACAGCCTGTCCTGGAACTCACGGGACATAAGGCAGGTTATGCTGCATTTGGGACACCGCTTCTTCAAGAGGAACCCATAAGTGGGACACGGGTGCGAATTGAAGGCAGTTTGGAGTCATAGGTTTACCTGACCAGTGGGTCTCTGAAAAACATCTGAGCAGAAGCGATTCTAGGATTTTTTTTTAAGGTGGGAGCCATAAGAGGGGCCAACCTTACCAACATGTTTTGAGTGACAGGATAGGGGCACTCCAGGGGCCAATCAGCTTTTGGATATTCCCATGTCTCTGTGGCCCCGCCCCTGTACATGCCCCTACATCTGAGATTCCAAAGAGCAACCCCTGACAGAATACAAAGAAACACACACACATACACACACACACACAGCAGGCCCCAGACTCACACCTGGGGGTCAATAAATTGTCATTTATTGCAGCAGTTATTTTTATTGTTGTCAGAAGCTAAAGATACTCGAGGAGACATGTCTGCCTCGGTCGGCTTATCAGTTGGCCAGCATCCTCCTTCCCTGTCCCCTGCCTGTCATCCTGTCGCCCCCCCTCCCCACTCACCGGCCACCGCCACCAACCCAGCCGCCCACGCAGGCCGTGTCATTATTAAGGTACGGGAGCCTGGTCTGTAGTGAGGATAGAGCCCACGGTAGGACCATGACTCATCTGAGCCCTTGTGTGCTTCGCGCCCTGCGCTGATGCAGAGGGGTGTTGTAGGTCAGAATCGTGGACTGTAGCCATTATATCTCACTTCATAAAGCACAAATAAACCGCCACAGCCGTCACCGCCAATGAGTGACTCACAGATAACAGCTCTTGACAGCGAGCAGTTTTCATCTGACTCACCCCCATTGACCATTCTCTAGGATGCCGCCTCCTTTCGCCGCATATGGGGGAACTTTATTTCCTCGTTCTTTCACGCTCAGTATCGGGGAATGCCGTCCTCGCAGCTCCACGTCAGTTTGAGCGGCATGTCAGTCATCATTTTCCTTCGTGATGGATGTCTTTGTCCGCCTTTATCCGGAGACTTTAAATCCCTTGAATTATTAACGCCATTTTTCCGTACTGCTGTACTAAAAACACAGAGGCTTCCACAGTTGTTATTTTCCAGCTTCCGCTGAGATTCCCTCCGTCGGACGTTTTCACGCCGATGTTCCCAGCCATCCCCTTTCCAATGAAGTGAGCGTTTAGTGACGCTGTGGCGTCTGGTGACACAATGTTCTTATCTGCTCACAGGCAAGTCGGAGGTGGAGCTCACATACGACAAGATGTTCACCGTCACCAGCCGCCTGACACTCACCGTCACCAAGGAGGATGATGGTGTACCCATTGTCTGCATCGTGGACCACCCGGCCGTTAAGGACTTCCAGGCACAGAAGTACCTGGAGGTTCAATGTGAGTATACCATGCTCTACCTCTAGAAGGCGCTGCACAGAATGAAATTTCCAGGTTTGCGGCAGGAATAAGGTCTTAAGAACATCTTCAGACCTTTCTGTTGTGTCTTGATACGCAGATGGTCTCCTAACCAACCCCCCTCCTCTTGTTATCCCAAGTATTCAGGTGGGCCACACAGGGTGGCGGGGGCCACTTCTGTCCACACGAAATGCCATCGCTTGTGTGACGGGTATCGATCCAGAAAGCTGGGTCATTAGATATACCGCGGTGCATCTCATGCTCCTGTCCCCGGGTTAACCGACCTCCTCTGCAGTCCTGCACTCGATGATCCCATCTTTTTTTTTCCATGAGAGAAAAGGGAGCTTTGTCTGACCTTTCCACATAAAAGACGGGAAGGATCAGCTCATCTGCAACAGTTTGACATTTTGGTAATCTTGGATTAAAGCTGATAAAAAAAAAAAACGAAATAAATAAAAATAAAATGAGCCATAGTGTGTCTGACTGTTGGTGAGAAGACTCTGCAGCACTGTCGGACTGTTCCACCCACCCAAAGCACAGCCTGTATCCGAAAATTCTGTCGCCAGAGCAACAGGCGCAAGATCAATGCTAAGATCGTTGAGCGAGAACAGGCTTAATGGAGTTCGTTTTGCGGGAAAATAGGAGAACGTCATCGTGGATATTATACTAGGCTAGGATATTGATGGTAGCATGATGCTAAGTGCTCTGTTGCTTTGCTGTTTGGCCCTTGGGGGGACCGCAGGAAGTCTTCCTGCTTTAGGCCTGATAGGTTCGTCGTGGGCGTTCAAAAAACCAAACTGAAAGTCATTGACATTGACATGCCCTGTTGACTGTATGAGTAAGGCCTGGTGATGTCAAGAAGCTCAGGTGGGGTGTCTAAAACACACCTGAAACATTTATTTACCACCTTTCATGTGAAGCGTTTGAAGGTGGTGATGTAGAGATGTACTCGGGGCAAAGCTAAAATTTTGACATGAGCTGAGGATGCAAAACACACAGACCTAACCTGAAGAAAGCCTTGCATCATCTTTGAAGGAATGGCGTAAGCAAGGTAACTTGTCAGACGCGATTCTCCCAAATTCTGACATTTGGAGAGTCAATAATAGAAAAAATATTAGCTAACTTAATGAGTCTTTTTGGACAAAGGCCCTCGTTTATCGAATCGACCGTTCAGTCAAAACTCCCAAGTATGGTAGGGTGTGGTAAGCAGGTTGGGTGTGGTTATGACGGAGGGCCCGAAGTGGGTATAGCACTGTCACTCTTGGGCCCTTAATCAGAGGCCCCTAACCCCCAGTTACTGCAGGGCCTGACTAATCTTTGTTCTCTGACAAAAAACAAAAGAAAATAGACAGTGCTTTTCGGATAAAAGGACCCTCTATCTTAGGATCTTCACAAAACACACATAGCTTAAAAAATGTCTTTCTAAATAAATCCTTGTAAAACAACCTATCTGTGCAGAAACTGGACCAAACTGGCTTGGATTTAATGTACCACCGGTCATGTGGAGAAAGTCATTTAAAGCGCCCCTACGCGTCGAAGATGTAGGCACGTTAATTTTCCGTATCTTGCATTACCGGAATGGTAGAGGCCTTATCGATCCACACGTACTTTTAGATGGACGGAGTGCCCTGGAATGTCAGCAGGTGCGATGTGGGGACAAAGTGCCCAGCCTGTTCAATTAGAGGGAGAGTATTACATCCAGGGGCCCGCTGAGAGCCTCTGCACAGGAACGGGACCCAGGTTCCAACCCGCCATCCAGCTCCACTTTCAGTTGTGGTTGAAACTGGACGCTGTGACGTGGAGTTGAATGCAGATTTCTAAGGAGACCCCAGTAGAGATTTAAACCTGGTCTCATAAGCTATTTTGTCGTCCTCCATCTCGTTTCCACTTTTCCTTTTCATCATAACGGAGATATTTGCCAAATGACCTCTGCTTTCTACCTTCTTTTTTTCTTGAGAGTTTTCCAGCTCTGTTTCCAGCCTCCCTGCTCATTCATAACCTCATAATCCCTGGTGTCAGTAAAGAGTCCACCAAAGTATTAAATATTTCTACCTTTTCATTTTCGTTCTTTCCCATGCTAATTAGGGTTTTATCTAATCTGTAAGCTCCCTTACAGACAAGCCTTCAAAAAAATCTTTAGCCAGTGGATAAAATAGGGTGGGGTTAGGTTTTTTTGTCCTATTCAAACAACAAAATTCTGTTAAAAGAAAAAAAAGAAAAGAAAACAAGATTTTCAGGATGGGAATTTCCACTCACGTTGTCAACATATGTTTACCAATTAGGAGGCTATATTGATTTCTTATACATGTCTGCCTGATAGTGTTTAGCGGATTGGATTTTATGTGTTTATTTTATTTGCTTTGTTTTTCCTCGTTTATTTCTGTTATGGTTCATTCAATTTCGGCTTCAAATTTGTGCCACTTCTTGTAAAAGCGCAGGCCGAGTTTGGTCACCCGTTCCTCTTCAGTATTAAGGCGATAGGGCCACCATGACCGTGTCATGATCCGAGTGATGACCTCCTGGACCACTTGATGAATTTTGGTATCTCTCTATCGTTGGAATTCAACAATGTACGTATGTTTCATCAGTGTCTTTGTTTCGTTTGTTTTTCCCTGCTAGTTAATACTGCCTCATTCCTTTTGCCCGGTGATACTGGGTTGTATATTTACCTGTTACCTGCTTTGTCAAACTGATGGAATGGAAATTTGTATTCTCACTGCAGACAACTGCTTCTGACAGTGACCTCCCTTGGGGGAAATGCCGCTAAGGTCTTCCAGGGTTATTATTGGAACAAATTAAACCAAGCAGAAGTGTTGTGGTCTGATGTAGGGAGCTATTAACTGGCTTTCCATCGACGCTGTTGAACAGAGCTTTCCGGCGCTCGGTCACGTCTGTTGTTTGCTCCAAGTCCTTACTTGGACCTGGCAGACAATGGGCTTTTCTGTATAATTCCTGCTTGCATTTCCCAGATCCAAGAGCATGCTGCTCTCCCATAGGGCTGCTCTCCCACTATGAGGTGCGGCGGAGTCGAAAGGCCGCATCATGATGTCGTAATGTCCAAACAGCAAACTTGCAGTGTTTCTATTAGCCAAGCCTGTTAGCTAAGCCACGCATGGAATGTACAGTAGTGGGCATTGAAGGGAAGCTGAAAATAGGCTCGGAAAAAGGTGGAAGAGAGTAGCCTGCAGAAAATGTGGGATTGCTGGAAAACTCAAAATACAGAGTTTGATTTCCTTGCTTTGAGTGAATAAGCACCGTGCAAAAAATGAACCTCTATTTCCTTCCTAGTGGTACATGCCAATGTGGGTCTGCTGAGAGGTGATACAGCGCTGCTGCCTCCTTAATTTTAGGAACGAGTCAAAGCTTCAGAATTGCAGCCATGTAGCTTCACGGGGTGCTGTGTATTTGTGTTTGTATCCTGTATGTAGTGGGTTTGAATCCCATTACTGGCTGGAGTATCCCTAACACTGCTGAGCCCTTAACCACAGCTGCTCTGACCCTCTTTCCTCATCAACATGTTACCTTTAACATAAGTTTCTGCTAAATATGTGAAGGAGCGTGAATTTAGTTAAAAGAAGCTGGCCGAGCAAATGCCATTTTAAAAGGCGGGATCATTTGTTTATGCACAACACGCACGTTTCTCCTCTAGGCTGTTATGAAGATTTTAATGCTAGGTGATGTTTTGTTATCAGTCAGGTTAAATGTAGACCAATAGCAATGCTAATTAAAATGTCCTTTCCGTAAATGTGATTTTTTTTCTTCGGGAAGTCTCTTAAATACTTCATCGCATTATCATTCTATAGCACCGTAAAACTAGGCATCTCTCTGTACAGAGAAAAAGCTACTGGATATTAACATTACATCTCAAGAAAATAGAGAGTATTAGTAACTTATTGGTAGTCTAACTTGACAAGTGGGAACTCTAAGTGGTGACACATCACAAACAGGTAAATTGGGGTACGTGAGTTTAGGAGCTGCTTGGTCTCGTTAGGGCCTAGCAAGGCATGACATGGCTGTGTATGATTCTCGACAGAGAAAATGAGAAGCAGTCTTTCTGATCGGGCATGGAGCCCATGCTGGCCCGTAATTTGGCCCTGGCTAGTAGTTTGGAAGCAGACCGCCGTTATTCTGCCCAGGAAGGGCCACATGGTCGGTTGGTTTTTCCAAAAAAAGTGAGTTTAGATCCATCACGGAGCACACCTATAGCTGGGTATATACCCCTGACTCATGGATGGTGATAGTAATACAGTGTTTTACTTATTTAATTTTAAACTGCAGGTGGCTCTTAATATGGTGCTATTTTACATTTATGTAACAAGATGCCTTTGGACAAGAAAACGGATTGTGTTTATGTTTCCTTGTTTGAATTTCCAAAAGCTTTTATCTGTGCCAAAAAAAGCACACTTTCCACAGTGCTTCTTTATGCGAGGTAACACCTTTTCTGAGACTGTCACTCGCTGGTGACATTCGTGTCTAAACTTGGGGCATGACCGCCGTCAGTCGCGTCATCATGGCGCCAGACTCCCCCTACCACAGTGCAACGTTGGTCTCCAAAACAACAGTCTCCACTGGATGCTGGAACCATCCCCTTCCTGCTGTCTGTCAGCGGAGGAGAGAGAAGCCTGCAGTAGCCAGCAATCGTAACAGATAAGGGCAAGGTTGTTACCGATGGACCATAAAGGTCAGACTGTAGCACGCGGGGGTGAACGCGCCGTTGACAAACTGCATTTGGAAATCAGCTCTATCAGTGCCGTGTGTATTGCACCCCTGATGTTTATGGGTACGGTCTGGTCCGGTAGCCGTACGAGATTGGCTTAAACGTGAAGAAACAATGTGGCAGTAAACAGCTCCATATCGATTTATTTTATTTTTTTGAGAAACATGCAGTTTGATTTGCACAATGAAGGACAGGAGATGCTGAGTTAATGAGTGTACTCCGATATGAACATATGGCCCTCATATGTGGACGACCTCATGTCTTTCCATGGGAGACTGCAAGGTAGTGCTTTCCACTAGCTATACAGTTTTCCCCCTGAATTTCTTGTTTTCTGGGTTAAGGTTGCTCTGTTGAGGGAAGCAGTTTTTTTTTTGTTCTTTATTATTTATTTTTAACAAGCCTTCACTGGACCGTGTTGAGCTGCATGCGAATCACGTTGCATGGGGTAACTCTCGGCTTAACCGTTAGACAGCTGGGGAAGCTTAATGGGACAGGTGAGCTAATCCATGGAGATCCAAGTCAAGAGGGAAATCCCCTTTTTTATGTAAACAATTGCTATGTTTCCATCCAGCCTTTGGCCCTTTAACAAACCTTATTTGAGGACTGTCTGGTTCTGGTTATGTCTTGCAAGAAGCATGTCGATCCCTTCCCACATTACTTAACCGCATTTCCCGCGTCTAACGGGCCAGCCACTTTTCCAGTGCCTCTACTATTTATTATTTTTTACCTCATCTTCTCCTATAGGAATATTATGGGTCATTTTCTTTTCCGAGACTGTTCACCGTTATGTCCTAAAGGAAAGCAGATGCGGGAACACCACATCTCCAGCACTAATGCCCTGTACCTCTTTTTGCCCCCACAGATAAACCAGAGGTGAAGATTGTAGTGGAGTTTCCTGAAGGGCTGACAAGGGAGGGAGAAAATCTCGAGCTGACTTGCCAAGCCAAAGGCAAACCCCAGTAAGAGGCTTCTGTTGAGATTCCGGCCCTGTGATTGTGATCTCCATACGGTGATGGAACAAGTCAAAGTATCTCATTACGATGTCCACAATAACGATTCCAACGGTGGTGCTCTATTCTATTGTGGCTTCACAGATACTTTAATCCAGCCCTACTTTCAGACCATACCAGCTCTACATGTTTTTTTGTACCCACTTGTACATCTGATACATCTGAATATTTATAGATGCGATCCTGGTTAAGTGCCTTGCTCAAGGATGCAGCAGCAGAGGTGTCCCTTGGAGCATGCTGTAACCCATCATTCTGCCAGCCAAGCCTTGTTATGTACCACCAGCCAAAGTCATGAGGGCCTTTTCTGTGGGACAGTCAGATCGGCTGTGTGTGTGTGTGTGTGTGTGTGGAGCGCCCTGTCCCTGTAATACAAACAGCCTCAGCTAAGGTTCTTCCAAAGGTGTTCTGAGAAAACAGGGTCTGATTGACCAAGCCCAGTGCAGTCAAACTGGGATTTCTCCGCCATGTGTGGAAATATTAATACCATCCGTCATAATTTACGCCATGCCGCCTGGTAAGCAATGTGACCTTCCCCTGTCTCTCGGATTCACCACGCTTCAAAGTCAAGAAAGCAGAGGTTTGGCCTTGCGCAGGAAAGAAGGGTGGAGCTCTTTTGTGGTGTCCCCCGCCTGGCCCCGCGGCGCCTATTCTGTCGAGATACGGACATCGGCCGAATTCATTTATAAAGATGAGAATGCAATCAATAAGCTGTACAGAAAATTGGAAGTAATTTTCCATTAATGCGACTAGAGGTTTAGTCGCTTGTTGATTTGTATTCAGGATCTAACCCCTGGTTTTCATGCAGCCTCTCTCTCCCATATGCATCTCCATCCACTCCTTTCAATAAACCACTTCTTTCAGCCTCTCTCCTAGGTCATTTTTTTCTCCATGATGCAGGAGTTCTGTATTTTCAAGCCATA
Organism: Mormyrops attenuatus; assembly: GCA_026777985.1. Taxonomy (NCBI): domain Eukaryota; kingdom Metazoa; phylum Chordata; class Actinopteri; order Osteoglossiformes; family Mormyridae; genus Mormyrops; species Mormyrops attenuatus. The sequence continues at coordinate 20,115,649 of JAODKC010000041.1, forward strand.
GATGTATATTTAACGTTGATTCAGTGCGGATTGCATGCTGGCTCCCGACCACGCAAATTCAGTTTCGCGCAAAACATAGGAGATCGACGGTGATTGAGCTCGGACCGATCATTGTTTGAAGTTTTGGGGGTGGGGGGTGGGGGCTATTTTTTTTCCCAAGCCCTTTAGATGGATAGAAACAAGTTTAAACGCCAACACAAAGAAAAAAAAACGTTCTCCAGCTCCGGGGAAATAACACAATGCTGCCAGAAGTTGTGAGAGCATAACTGAATTTACAAAGCCTGTAACGTCTCCCTTAGTGAATTTTGTGCTGTGTACTCAGCACCGTGAAGTGGAAGAGCGTAGAATGTGTGTGTTATATAAGCTGCTTGGTTATTGTAGAGGACAGTATATGAATGTGAAAACTCAGCCCAGAATGATGCATTAAAAAAGCCATCTTGACGTTCTGTAATGCTGTTGACAGCCCATGTAATAAGGATTGCATCTGCAAGGATTGCAGCAATGCATCTGGAAACTGAAAATTTGTACCACCTTCAGTTCCAGGCACAGAATTCTCAGCATGTGGCTTTCATTTTTCTTCCCCTGTAGGAGTAATACCTGTCTGTCTTTTTTAGGCCCCAGAATATCAACTGGGTGAAGGTTGACGATGATGTCCCATCACACGCTGTGATAACAGGCACAGACCTACTCATCGAAAACCTCAACAAGTCCTACAATGGAACATATCGCTGTGTGGCGTCCAACTCAGTCGGCGAGTCCTATGATGACTACATCCTGTATGTTTACGGTATGTATGGTGTCCCAGAATCCATCAGTTCCCCTTCCACCTCACAGGGTCATCAGAGGTCCCCAAAAGTCTCTACTGTTAGCTAAATTACTCTTCTTCTGTGGTATAGCTGGACTTTATTCTTCATGATGTTTTGAATACTGAGTGGTGAAGAGCTGTTTCTTCCGTTTCCGCCGAGTATTCCCGCGGTGTCTTCCGCGGATATATGGGATACGTTTGAAGGCTATTTACATTATGAGTGCCAGAGTCTTTGTCTTCAAAGTATCAAAAAAAGACAATTTAAAAGGGCATGAAAAGGGTGTTCATTTAAATGTCCTTTTATTTAATGCAAATGAAAACCTAAATGGTACAAACAAAAACAGACTAAAGGGATACTTAAACAAAGGGTAGATTTAGCCTAAGTACGCACCTTTCTCAGCAATGCAGCCGGCCCATTTCAAAGCTCACACTGCAGTACTACATACTTTTTGAAAACAGCACCAGTTGACAGTGTTCCACTTTGTGTGTGTGTGTGTGTGTGTGTGTGTGTGTGTGTGTGTGTTTGTGTGTGTGTGTGATTTAACAGGTGTGTGTAATCGAAACGGGAAGACTTTGAGCACACTGTTTGCTAAGTCACCCTTCGGCGCGCTGTTCAGACCTTTACCTCAGCAGGGTTGCTGCGGAGGCTGGGCTCGCCTGCGTTTCCTGGCACGGATCTGGCAGCGACTCACAGTTCCCTCCGTGCGCCGGCGGTTCGGAGCGTGACAGGAAGGAGGAAGGATGCGTGGCCTGTTAGCGGGAGACTTAAGCGAGACTCCCCCCATTAAAAGCAGCTCCCGACATAATAGGGGCTGTCTTGCTTTTGATAACTTTTGATGTCTGCTCCCGTTCTAATATCTGCCGTGATGCAGCAGCGACTCATGTCGAACATTAGAATTGCTAATGTGGAAGCGGTACTTTCGGCCCGGGCTGTCAGCGCTTAATCTTGCGTCATGTTTTGTGACACCCCCACCCCCCAAACTAGAGTTGGGGGGCTGTTAACAGACTGCTCTGACATCCCAGAATATTCTCCCCGCGAACCACACACAAAAGACGAGCATGGTGACATCTGTTTGTGGCCTGTTCTTATAATTCTTTTTCTTCAATTTGTGGGCTGACATCTGCTCATTACAGGAACGGCAGCCCTGACATGTAGCCGATCAGCTCTAGATCCGAGTCGAGATTTCTCCCATCAAACTGTGTTCTCTCAGATTTCGTCTTTCTGGGTGATGAAGGACAGGTCCCTATTGGAGGAGTCAGCTTATAAAAGAGGTTTATTTAGAAAATTACATCTATTATATTTTTGAAGGCCTCCATGTATGAAAGCTTGCAGTCCTGAATGCATTTCTCGTAAAATATTGTGGCTTTAACTGTTTTTGTATCGTGTTGTTATCATTTAGATTGATTGATTTTTTTTTTATATGGTAGGAAATTATTAATTAAATTATTAATCTCTTACCCTGACAGCAGAGCATATGATCATTAATTAAACAAAGAATTATACATGTACTTAAATTTTTACTTAAAAGCGATAGGTGTGTGTGATAGTGTTTACGGAACAACTCCATAGTACTTTAAAACACTCCTGTAAACTCTGTAGTCGGAATTGTAAATTCCTTACAAGTCTGCCCTTCGAGACATTTTGGCCCATTGTTTACAGAATTCTGGCACAGCCCTGCCAGCAGGGGGCACTACTCTGCTGGGGTTTTCGTTTCACGTGCTTGTTCCTGTGTGTAGGATGTAAGTGATGGGGGACACGGCAAGGCAAAGACTAAATCGGTTAAAGTGAAAAATGTATTTACCGAGATGCATCTCTAAAGCGGTCGCCCAGAACGCCCTGCGGAACAGCTACGCCGACCCCAGAGGACCCTAACAAGGTTATTGAGCTGTTCTAACCTCGTAAAACTGAGCCCTACCGCACAGCTCATTCCTTATTGCTCTGCTCTCCGATGTCTGTCACTTTCAGTCCCGTTTCTATCCCGCAGAAGCTCCTCACACCCAGCTGCCGGCATCGTCCGACCCCTTAACTTAGGATGTGCTGTAAAACACACCTTAGGCTGCCTGTCCTAAAAAAAAAATCAATGATACATGCTTGTTCTACTGAAAGTTTAGCGCCCGCCATGTTTATCCGGTGGGAGGAGATACAGGTGGTACAATACAATAGAGGCGGAAGACCGTCTGATTTCTGAGCTCAGTTGTTGCCTGTTGGATCTCTTGTCTTTGTCTTGATTTTATCCACAGTCCGACACAGTCCTTGCAACCCTCATTGTTTTCAACTTTGCCCTTTATATCTTCTTTTAATTGTTTTGCACATTTATTACAAAGCTTTGGAGAACCTCTCCTTACTCTCGTACTCCCTTCACATTTGTCTTAGATGTGCCTGTATCTTTTGGCCCAAGAACTGTTATTCAAAGCAGTGTTGAAGATTTAATGATGACGATGCACGGCTCTGCTGTCACCAACAAAAACCATCAGTACGTTATTATAATTGAGTTAATTTACCTCCCTGGCAAATTCTGTCTTATCTGAAGGAGGTTTGCTGTCTGCTTTTCTTCGCGTTTGTGTGCAGGTCTTTCCTGATCAGGGTTGTAAGGCTTCGTAAAGGATTTTGTAATGAAACCACCGTCCCACAGGACAGGGAAGGAATTTTAAGGAAAAGGTTCTCAAGCTGTAAATGGACAGGATATCATCTTATAGATGTTGTGTGTTTGATTGCATAGGAATAATTCCACCATGATTTTGTGCACCCATTTATTTAAGAAAAAATAGATTCAGATTTGACATTTCTATTAGCTGGGAAAATAATAAGAAAAGTCATATCGTTAGATTAATTCAGAGGCCGTTAGAATGAGCTAATTATAGTCAGGTGATGAAATCCTCTGCTTCCGTCCGTCCAGACGAATGTGTCGAGCTACTTGTTCGTAACAAACGGATGCAACACACACATGTCAGTCCTGCGCCTTCACCATAAAAAATAATTCACTCAACAGGACATGTTTTCTTGATAAATCAGTTTTTTTTCTTATTAACACGTAAATGTCTTGCCTTGATTAAATGGGAAGAGTGCTGTCTGCAGGTGTGCCGTTGGCTGTTAATAAGCTTCCATGTCATTAGCGTTTCCAGAGAAACTCTGCCTTTTTTTTCTTTCCTCCTCTCCTTAATTGGCAAATCAGGAAAGGACCCATCAATCTTGTGTGTCATAACGCACAGATGGCAGTTTTAGGGCACTAATTTTAGAAGCTTCATCCAGTTCTTGCTCAACAGGTATGCTGGGTAATGGACAGGCTGGGATCCTTGGCCGGAGTTTGTTTTCCCACTTCCTGTGTGCGTGTTCATTGGACGGCGTCCGTCTCTGAGCTTTCCCTGGTGTTTTATTGTAATTTTGCATGCACTTTTCTACCCCCCCCGGCCCCCCCCCCCCCCGGGGTCACCCGGAGGCCCCACAGGAGGGGTG
>JAODKC010000041.1:20126992-20146449 GCA_026777985.1 Mormyrops attenuatus
TGGGGCGGTGGTATAGTAATGATATCGGGGCTAGTGATAGCAGTACAGTAATGATGTTGGGGCGGTGGTATAGTAATCATTCTGGAGTTATAATGACAGAACAGCAGGGGAGCCTCTGGAGTTTCGCTTATTTGAACTTTAAATCCACTTCGATGACCTGCCCTGCTGGAGTGAACCTAAGCGAAACCCCAGAGAGTTTTTGTTAGAGGGTGACATGAAACAGCGGCCTGCTGTATCAGCTGAAGAACAGAAGCTGTTGGGTTTAACTCCCAGGAGAGGCGCTGCTGTGATGTCACCTCGTGAACCGCGGTGGTTCTCACGTTTCTTTGTGTGGGCTGCTGGGGAGGGGTAGGTGAAAGCAAGTTTTCAAGGGACCTTACTGCTTTCACAAGAAAAAGTTACACTGCATGATATGAAGCATATAATATACATACTTACTATACAAATGCAGTGATTTGGTCTTTTTTTAGTTTTTTTTTCTTTTTTTAGTCTCATTTGCAATTTAGGGGGCACAGTGGCTCAGTCTATGACACTGGCGTCACACCATCAGGGTTGTGGGTTTAAGGCCCGCCTCTGGCGCCATGCGAGTTTGCAGATCTGGTTTCCCTCACAGTCCAAAAATGTGTGATGTAGGTGCTTCGTCATCTCTAAATCGTGAGTGTGAACGTCCCTGGCCATATGCTGTAGGTTTTCTGTGGTAGGCTTCTGGCTGACCTTAACTCCCTGTTACATAATGGGGCTTTTTAATAAAAAATAAAAAAAAGAGGATGGATGGATGAATGGATGGATGGCAATTTTACCATTTATTTGTGTGTTTTTTGCAATTCATCATATGCAGTATTGACGTACACCCCTGACTGGCCTTCAGCGAAATGTCCCAGGGGCCTTTCTTGGGCGAAAGGTGGCAAATCTGAATTCAGAAATACATTTCATCTCACAGATACATATCTGACTCAGCCTTCATCTCATCGGTGTTAATGTATGTCAGGCATTTATGTCTTGGTTCACCATGTAGATTTCAGATAAGCAAAAAAGTGTGAGATGGTGGTAAAAAAGAACTAGCTAACTGTCAAAAAAAATGTCAAAGGCAGCAACCATGAATCCATTAGATGTGATTTAATCTCATTGGAGTTGGATCTAAATAAAAGTGAATTTTACCACGGTGACAGCTCCCGTCACATATAAGCCCCACCCCCTTTAATGGCCCTCTCCATTATGTAGAATCTCCTCCCTGATATGTTCGAATATACCTTTCGTGCCCGGAGGTGTCGATTTGGGAAGTTGTCTCCCTGACAACTTTTTCTTACGGAGTCACTGCCCTCCCCCACTGCACAGTGCCAGAAAAGGCGAGAGGAGTGTCGTATTACTGGGTCGATCTCGTAGGATAGAGCTCTGTGGGGCTCGAATTCAGGATTGGTCACCTGCTCTGACAATTCATGCTGTTACAGAGGCTTGCAGTCTAGGAGTGTGGAACACATTCTAGTAAATGGAATCATAGGAAATGGGATCCAGTCCTGTGTGATTTCCTAACACACAATTCTGTGTAATTTTTTACAGTGACAATTGTTGTTGTTGTTACTGTCCTCTGACATGCGTTTTAGTTCCTTTTATATTCCATAAGCAGTTGAATTTTTTCAAAGCTCACGAAGGTGTCACCTGGAAAGGCTCATTTCAGATCTGGATTTTTTAAATAGTAGAACTGTAGATGCAGGTGAAATATGTCCAACATCAAGATGTACCTGTTCATATTTAAAAAAAATGTACACTTGCAGATTTTATTTTATTTCATTTTTGTTCCACACAGCCCAAACTCTACTATGTGATGCAACAAATCTACATGATAAATTGAGAAATGTTGATGACTCTGCACTTTTTTTTAGCCATTAGTTGTTTTTAAACTATTATTATTATTATGATTATTATTTTTGCTGATAGCTGTCCTCTGTCTGTGATGAGCTTCATTTTGTTGTTTGATGTGCTTTATTTATATATTTCTTTGTTTTTGTCAGATTTTGGTCTTTGTCATGTAACACTGTCTTGCAATGCCTTATGGGTCCCATTGTTGTCATTCTCCCTCTTTTTGCATGCCCTTCCACCTGTTCCCCTCCTTCGCTCGCTGCGCGCTCAGACGCCGCGTCCAGCACAGAGCCGGCGGCTCACGGTGGGTATCCCGGTCGCCTATCCTTCGCTCACACGGCATGCGCCGGCCACTGCGTGTGGCTGCTGACCGTCATGTTACTGCTCTATGTGCTGATGAGCTTCATACTGTCGCCTACACTTAATTGGCATAGCTATCGTGTGTATGCATGTGTGTGTTTGTTTTTAAGGCCTGTAGGAGCTTCCCCACAGCATTCGGTGGTGAGGCATTGTTCAGACTGAGCTCAAAACAGTATTTAAATGTAGGCGTTTACACCTAGAACGCAGAATCCGGAGGGGTGTCCTCTCCTGGTTCCCATAGCAACTAGGGAACACACAGGTGCTTCCACGATTTGTACAAATCAAATAGTGACAGAGACTCTGTGAGAGCTCAGTTCTTCGCATGTTGGACAAGCCGGTTAGATGGCTTCTGTTCTGTGTAACGTTCTAGGTGGTCGTGATTGCACCCCGGATACACAAAAAGGCTATTTGATGGGATTCTTCTAAGCATTTTGATGAGAAAAAAAACCCATTGCTTCTTCTCACTTAGAAATATTCCATAACCTTCTGCACTGCATTTTGTTCATACAGGATGTCACTGAGGTTGTCTACTGCAGAGGCAAGTGTGCAGGTATAGCCTCTTTTAAATAGGGAAGTCATTACTTGTTTTTTTTAGTGTCTTAGACCAATCTGGTGGAATCAGCTTAAGAGTTTTGTTCGAATTGTTGATGCCTTGACTTCTGATGAAGGTAGGCATTATTGATCCTGTTCCGAATATTTATTCCAGCCCATGATGACCACGAGTCTGTGTTTATGCACACAAGCAAATAATTTCATTCACAGAACAGGCCTCTTAAATCCTAAAATCCTAACAAACACTATACTGTACATTTGCCGACGCCAATGCAGTGGCTGAAGGGAGGGAACACCAAGGATTTCAGTCTGGTTTATGTAGTGTAAATGAAGTCTCTCAACATTGGCTGCTTTTTCAAGTGCTACATCAGACAGGTGACTCTCCTTGCGGAGAAACATTGAAAGAGCCACCTATCATGCCACTTCTACCTACGTGACATCAAGCTTGAATGGGCAAACTTTTTGGGCTTCATTATGAGGTTTGTCTTGTCATGGAAGTTCTTTAGGTTGGCTTTATTGTTTGAGTACAATGTCTTGAAGTTTTAGAGGTTCAATTTGTTTTTTTTCTCTCTCTTTAATTCAGTCATCAGTGAATGAAACTAAAGGCCCTGCTAAAGTCTAGCAGTTATCTACTTTTACATTGATATCCATTAACAACCGTTTACGACATTTTACAAAAGGTTGATACCATTTTGAAGAACCTTGCATACCATAGTGTTCGCTCACGTTTTAAGTTTTTATTTATATACCCTGCCATATGAGAAAGAATATACATCTTTATTTGACCTTCAATAGAAGTATGGGAACATCTGCTGTGTTTAAGCACCCGGGGGGTGATTTTTAACATGTGACTCACAGTAGTGGGTTATTAGCCTGTTGAAGGACAAAAAAATCTTGCTGTGACTCCATGAAAGGGACTCTGGCACTTGTCACTAGTGTTTCCTCGTCCCCTTTGATCCCCTTTTGTATGAGTCACGACCGATGTCCCTCCAATGGAAGGTGTCCCTTTGCCAGTCACAGTCGAAAAGAAAGTGAGCAACAAAAGCAGCCGTGTCAAAATCCTCAACTTATTACATTAATATTTTTTTCAGTTGAACAGTTGTATTAAAATGCATGTAAAATAGGCCAGTAGGCATTTTGTATTAAAGGCCTTACCAACACAATGAAGTTATTTTACAATGAACCTTTCCTCCAGAGTTCATTGCCAACTCATTCAGATCCGTAAAATGTCATTTCCTGTGTTAACATCGTAAACTTTTCTATACTTGTTAAACAGTCGTTAACTCTCAAGATTTATGGCAGGATTTAAGTTGTTAATTCTGTTCCGCTACATAAACCATCATTTGTATTCAGTGTTAGCAGTTGACCAGTGATTAAGCTGCAATTTACTGTTTAAACGTTAATGTTTTGTAACATTGTATAACCACCACCAGGCCTGCTGTGATAATTGCGATATCGATTTATTGAAGAATATGTGGACATCAACCCGATAATTTTTCTGACCGCGATATTGGCAAATTGTGTTTACATACATGTTAACATACGAGTGAATGCCACCAACATTTTAGCCAGTCGTGCTGCTTCTGCTCTCCTGTCTGCCCTATGTGTTAGATGTCTGCTCAGGACAGAATTTTAAATCCAGCCCCCGCAAGATTTTGTCACGCACCTACCTGTTCGTCATATTTCTCTCCTGCCCGCTCGCTCCCAGAGAAATTTGTCATTTGATAGTCAGTTTGATAAAATGACAAAAAAATATGTTTGAGCTATACTTAACTATTTTAATCCTTTTTGTGGGATGCCGCGAGTCCCACTCCCGCATTCAAAAGTGAAACTGTATCTTGCGCCATACTCTGTTGCTGCGGGTCCCATGGGAATGTACAGTTGTGTGTAGCAGGTATGAATCAGGCAGCTCCTCCACGCACACAGTCGACAGCAACAGGTGAAGATGACGTGTTACTGGAGATTAATAGGTACGTGTTTTAATAACTGTTTCTGCTAACTGCTGCATAATTGGCTAGAAAGTTTGGAATAATAAGTCTAAATGGATTTGGTTTCACAGTCACATTCTACAGCCCCAGTATAGGAACATTTTGGTGTTAAGCCGAATGCGAGAGGAGATCCCATTAATGTGAACGAGCTGGTAAGTCGACTTCCTTTAAAAACAGTGGCAGCGAAAAGTGGCAATACAGCTAACCGGAAAACTCATCTAAAACTTAACCATCCCATCCAGTTTTCCAAGATGGGAACAAAAACTGCAGTTGGAGTTGGTGAGGGGCTATCGCTACAGCTGTCTGTTATGGGCGCCTTTGCCTGACAGTGCAAAGATAAACGTGACAGCACAAAATGGTGCACGCTCACGGATGCCGTAATTCGCCGTATAGCCAAAGAAATGCCGCCATTACCCACTGTCAAAAAGCCAGCGTTTAAAAATAGGCTGCAAACTTCTGACAAACAGTACGAATTGCCAAAGAAAACATACATCTCTCCAATTACCATTCCAGAATGGTACAACAGAATGAAAGAGGACATTTTGAAGGAGATAAAAGACACCTCCTTTCACTCTGCTACTACAGATACGTGGTCAAGCTCAAATATGACCTCATACATGAGTTTGACTGTACATTACATCACTGCTGACTGGATTCTGCAGTTAAAATGCAGTTAAAGACCAGATACTTACCCCAAAAACATTGTGTGGTTTTATTTATACATCCCAATTACAATGTATGAATATCCTTAAGAATTAAAAGTTTGTAGTTTTTTGAAAGGGTGCATTTGCTTTATTATTTAAAATGGTCTTAAAATAACAATAATGTTGTTTATTGCCGTTATTTCTGGGACAATATATCATCCAACAAAAAAGAATTTATCTTGACAAGCTTAACCGCCATTGCTCTTACGGGGTTTGCAGATGCTGGCGGAGGTGTGGTATTTGTGAAAGCATCTCTCACTAGTGTTTGTCGGTGCGAGGGCCTTCTTGAGAAGGAACGAGATTGCAGTTAAGTAGAAGATGGGGTTTAGATGAACTAGCACAATGAAGCACATGATGTTTTGCCTTTCCTTTCCTTTTAGTCCTTTCCTTTTCCTCTTATTAATGATTTGCTTAAGTTTTTCCGTTACATGTAAGAACATGTACTATTCCTTCGTAGCAGTGTAGCCTCGCTTGAAGAACACGGTTATATAAACACTACTCCTTGGGTGTAAGGCCTATCGTAGCCCAATACGCACATCAGCGTTCCTGCCAAACCGACTGCATTAATGTCACGTTAACTGCACCTGTTTGCTGTGGAATGATGACGCGAAGCAGTTTCGAGGGCGGCTTATCGAAGGCCCTCCACGTTTTTCTTCACAGCAAATGAGGCGGACTTCTCCCCGATCCTAGGGCGGGACGGAGGAATGGGCGTGGGATTTAGCTGAGAGATTGTGCTCAGTGGCCCGGCCAGGCCTGCCCACCCCCACCCCTCCCTGTCCCTTTGCAGGCTCGTTCAGGCGTGGTCCCCGTGCAGCGTTCACATTGAACGAGGCTGATTGAACACACTTCATTTCACTTTGTCATTTCGTAGGCCTTTGTTCGCCGCCGTCCGCATGTTCGGCTTTTCCAAACAGGAGACCTTTTTATTACAGTAAGCCTGTCTGTCAGCCGCTTCCCCCAGATTCCCCGGCGCTGAAGCCCGTTCGGCTTGCAAAAACATATTCGGAAGGTTCTGTGCGTGGTTCTTGCTCAGGGTTGGTGGGGATGTGGGTGGGGGTTGTATATCATACACAAAGATGAAACGGGGCAAAGTGAGAAATGAAAGTTCGGGGAAATTGCATCCTGTTAATTATCGTCCCTGCAGGAGCCTGATTTGTCTGCGTTTTGGTCCGTTGATCTGATCTCGCATTGTTTTTTTGGGGTGGGGGCTGTGCTTGGATCAAGCCTGTATCGAGGGGCTTACAGTCATCAGGACAGCATTTATTTATTTATTTGTTTGTTTGTTTGTTTTTTTGGCTATGCATTTGAGAGAGAGAGACGCCTCTTGGTCATTTTTAAGACCACACGGGGATCAAAGTGTGCGTCCGTGACTAATATCACGAGCTCCATTTACGCATGAATGGAGAGCAGGAAGGAGAGTGACATCTCTGATGTCGAAATTAAGAGCGGGCTTAGCTATGGTTTATTCCCCCTAAATCCCCTTGGTGGTGCGGAGCGGCAGGCGCTCCCCCAGCTCCGCCACCCTCCGTCTCCATGGTGATGCCCCTGCACTATTGAACGTGTCGTTTCATGGGGCTGCCACTTTCTTTTATTTATTTATCTCCGGCTACGACGGGAATGTTGTCACAGATGTGGGATCCGGCCCCCGGCGGTTTAACTTATCGATTTGCCCACTTGCAGCACCAATTTAGACGTTATTTGTTGTGGTTGGGGGGGGGGGGGGACAAAAATATAGGTTGTGGTTGGGTTGGTATGGAGCAGATGTATGTATGATTACCAGAGTGCGGCTACTCTGATCCAGTAAAGGATAATTTTTTTGCGATTTATGCAAGATAAAGGCCCCCTTCTCGGCTGTCTGATTTTTGCCCGCTCAGACTAATGCAAAATCTGTGCCTTGCGCACGGTTGAACGCCCATTGTAGAACGTCAGAGTAACTCTCCATCCAATCCATGGGTGTCTGATCGTCATCTATAGCAGGCGCCACAGGCATGTGCGTGCAGTGTGGCCGTAATTATGCTTTTGTGTGTCATGGCACCACCTACGAAATCATGTTTTTTTCTCTCACTCTCATTCTATGTTTGTCTCTCTCTGGACGCCAAGGGCATTGTTGTATCCGCCCCAAGGTTGTGGTATTCTTTGTTCCAAAGTTGGCCTCTTAATCCTCTGGGTGTGGAGGGGGGGGTTGGGGGATGGGGGGGAGGTGAGAACGGCAGAAAGGACGTCCTGCCAACGCACTTGTCAGGTTAACGCTGAGGGGAGGGGATAATTGACTGGCCCTCACCGTCGGGGCTCCCTACCAGAATGGTGCAAGATAATGACCGTTTTGCTCTTAGCTGGACCCTGTTGCAATTTCCATTTTTTTTCCAATTTTCCACCATGGTGTACTGTTGAGTTATTTATTCTATAAATGAATAAAAATAAATCAGTTTTACAAGCTTGAAATGCATCGTGGAGTGATGTCGTGGCTGTCTTTATTGGTGACCTTTATGTGGTTCCACCACAGGCCCCGTGCTCCGAATCGATCGGACGAACCCCCCTCCCCCCATCTGCTGTCAAATGCACTCCACTCTGTCAGGTCCTGCCGGTTTGCGCACCTTAGCGGTGGTAATTAGTGCGAGCCCGGCGCCGTAGTCTGTCCAGGTCATGCTGGCGGGTCACCTGACCTGGCATCTGGGGCGAAGCTGAATCAGTGGCGATGGCCGCCTGTCGCACTGTCGCCCCCACCACCCAGTCCCTAATTGGTAACGGCCGCTGCTGTCTCATTAGCCCCCGCCCCCCCCTACATTCTCATCACCTCCGCCCCCCCACTAGCGTGAACTCCTGTCACATTGCCTTCATCTTCACATACTCTGTATGATCTCTCTTTCCCTCTCTCTGTCTCCCTCTGTGTCACCCCCCCCCTTCCTGGCTCGTCCCTGTTGCTGGTGACACTGTGCTGCTCCCCCACCCCCCGATATATCGCCGTGGAGGTTTTCCAGTAATGGAAGCCATTCATCTTTCTCTGTTTGTGGGTTCAGGCCGCATCTTCAGGTTCAGTATTTTTATTTAGCTTCAACTCGTTTTGCTGGCATCTCAATTAATGACCCCCCTCCATTCCCACCCCACCACCAAGCCCACCCCACTCCTGTTTTATCTGTGGTGCCATTGTGTGATTGCGGGCACTTCTGAAATGTTCCCGGATGTAAGTATCCGTGCTGATCAGCGCTTATCCCCGTTAGAAGACGCCCGCTCTTGGTGGTAGTAACCTTGGAGGGAAGGAGATAAATAGGCTGTCGGATCTCCTTCAAGCAGTGCAGCACCTCCTGTAGTAAGAGCCCATGATGTTTTGGGTTCAAAGGTTTTTCTTTCTTTTCTCAAGCTGACAAAAAGATCACGTGTCTTTTACCACCACAGCAAGAAGCTCGAAAGTTACCCAGTATGAAACCTTCCACAGATGCGTCCCTTGCCCTCCCAGGAGCTGGGGACGTTGTCTTCTGGGATGCCATTGGCTCGTCCCGCCTCATCCGCCTGTCAGCTAACAGCTTTCATTTTCCCCACTCGATCCCGCATCTGAGATGTTCTCGCTGAGATGGTCTTGTTGATGACTCCGTAAAAGCCCTCCCACCCACCTTGTGAAGTGCTGAATTTATACAAGACCCCACCAATCTGAAAAGAATTTTCGGGTATATTGTTGATCTCGTTCAGTTTACTTTCTGAGGATTTTGGGTTAAAGGTCCATTGAGGGGGGGGGTCAGGGGCAGGGGGGAGGCGGTGATAGACTGACTGTGTCCTGATCCGGTGGCTCAGGGGGAACGAAGCAGCCGCAGCAGGAGGCAGAGCTCATCGAGGCCTTTGTGTCGGCCCCTGGAAGGGCCATCTTATCCCGGATTAGTTCTGACAAATCTCACTCCGCAGCAGCGGTAATTTTACGGCGTCTTTAGCGCCCGCGTTTTTTTGTTAGATGAGCCCCGGTCTGCCCTCACCAGGCTTTGAAATGTGGCAGAGGAACTGCAGAAAAACATGGGTCGGATCTGATCACATGTGGCCCAATCGATTTACGTCTGCAAAAGCAGCAACAAATTGCATTTGTTTGTGTGTGTCTTGTGACAGACTGCTTTGTGACCTTGCACTGGATAAGTTATAATGATGGATGGATGGACGGATGGATGGATGGATGGACGGACGCCCATAGGTTTTTTTTATGGCGTGCATGAATATATGTTTTAGTGGGGGACCGTAATTTAAAAATAGGGGCCAGCCTTTTCATTAGCCAGTGATATGTTTTGAACCGGTGATTGACATAAGAGGGGGCACTCCTGGAGCCAATCAGGTTTCAATGGGGGCTAGTACCCCTGTGGCTCCACCCCCTGCATACACCCCTGGGGATTAGAAATCCCCATCATTATACAAACGACACCATTTAACCAGCTTTTTGAGGTCGGCACGTCCCCGTTACTGCCTCGGCTGCTGGCTCTCATCCTGAATCTTTTCGCCTCTCAGTAAGGTAAATATAGATCTCGGAGTTATTCTGAGGTGTGGTTATGACAAGGCTCCAGGCACAGTGACGGCACAGAGCCGGGCCTTGTGGAGGGTATGATAAACAGACAACCGGGAGAAGAAAGCTAGGCTTGAAGTTGCCGTCAGCTGCCACTCTGCAGTTTACTCCAAGCCCCAGGTTCCTTTGTCCACTGCACTTTGTGTCAGAAGCAAACTGAAGGCTGTATTAAAAGATCTCTGTAGAGCATCAAAGCCTACGGTTGTCATGACCAGTCCGAGGTGTCACTTCCTGGATCAAGATGGGGTCCGTCATGATGTCATTTCCCTCAGATAAAACGGTGGATGTTGGTTCTTTGGGTCCCTTTAAAAACTATACCCATCCTCATACACATTATATTGCCAAAAGTATTGGGACACCTGCCTTTACACACACATGAACTTTAATGACATCCCATTCTTAATATATAGGCTTTAATATGGATTTGGCCCTCCCTTTGCAGCTATAACAACTTCAACTCTTCTGGGAAGGTTGTCCACAAGGTTTGGGAGTGTGTTTATGGGAATTTTTGACCACTCTTCCAGGAGAGCATTTGTGAGGTCAGGCACTGATGTTGGACGAGAAGGCCTGGCTCGCAGTCTCCACTCGAATTCATCTCAAAGGTGTTCTGTTGGGTTGAGGTCAGGGCTCTGTGTAGGCCAGTCAAGTTCTTCCACACCAGACTCGCTCATCCATGTCCTGGACCTTGCTTTGTGCACTGGTGAGCAGTCTTGTTGGAACTGGAAGGGGCCATCCCCAAACTGTTCCCACAAAGTTGGGAGCATGAAATTGTCCAAAATGACTTTGAATGCTGCACCATTAAGAATTCCTTTCACTGGAACGAAGGAGCCAAGCCCAACCCCTGAAAAACACCCCCACACCATAATCCCCCCTCCACCAAATTTTACACTTGGCACAATGCAGTCAGGCAAGTCTCGTTCTCCTGGCAACCACCAAACCCGGACTCATCCATTGGATTGCCAGACAGAGAAGCGTGATTCATCACTCCAGAGAACACATCTCCACTGCTCTAGAGTCCAGTAGCGGCGTGCTTTACACCACTGCATCCGACGCTTTGCATTGCACATAGTGATGTAAGGCTGCTCGGCCATGGAAACCCATTCAATGAAGTTCTCTACACACTGTTCTTGAGCTAATCTGAAGGCCACATGAAGTTTGGAGGTCTGTAGCTATTGACTCTGCAGACGGTTTGCGACTTCTGCACACTGTGTGCCTCAGCATGCGTTGTCCCCGCTCTGTGATTTTATGTGGCCTACCACTTCGTGGCTGAGTTGCTGTTGTTCCCAATTGCTTCCTCTTTGTTATAATACCACTAACAGTTGACCGTGGAATATTTAGTAGTGAGGAAATTTCACGAATGGACTTATTGCACAGGTGGCATCCTATCACGGCACCACGCTTGAATTCACTGGGCTCCTGAGAGCATTTCGTAAATCTTTGTAGAAGCAGTCTGCATGCCTAGGTGCTTCATTGAGCCACACCTGCGGCTATGGAAGTGATTGGAACACCTGAATTCAATGATTTGGAGGGGTGTCCCAATACTTTTGGCAATATAGTGTACTTTCTAAATGAGGTTCTCAGCCCTGTGTTATGGGACCCCCAGACAGTCCACATTTTTGCTCCGTTCGAGATCCCAGGACACCTGAACCAAACAATCACAATCAAGAACAAACCAGACAATCTAGAACACCAAAAAAACCAGGTACCGTTGTGCTGGTAGCTGTGTTGAGAAACACTGCTCTACAGTATTTTGTGACTCCTGTAGTAGGTGTGAGTGAGTACCATAGTCTTCCACAGCCACGTGCTTCCTAAGATTTGAACCTATAACCCTCATCAGCATGCCTTGTGTTCTTAACCTCAGTGACCATGTTTCAACATGGAATAGATGGTTAGATCCATGGTTTTCATAGTGTGTGTGTGTGTGTGTGTGTGTGTGTGTGTGTGTGTGTATATATATATATATATATATATATATATTCCTTTATTTTTCTCAAGTGTTGTAGGTTTTATAGCAGTATTGTCAATTCTAGCCTTTCCACACACTTTGGAGCTGATCTGGGTGGATCCCATGTCTCTCTATAGGCTGTTCTGCGTTTTCTGTTATTATTATTATTACTATTATTATTATACTTGGTTAGCTTCAAGAGCTTGTTTATTTTCTCAGACTACATGATTTCAGGGACTTCACCCGTTTGAAGCTGGTCATCATCCCAGTTTGGTTTTCGGTGATTCCAGTGTCATTTATGGTGCCATTTCGTGCAGCACCTGTGGCCCTTGGTGTCAGAAACCCCACCACGTTTTCCTTGCTCCATACCTGCTGTCTCACTCAGCCATCAGATCGATGAGCAGAGCAAACGTCGCTCCTGTGGCTGTTTGTGTAGGCCTCCGACAGGGACACCTAAATGCACCGAGAAGGACCCTTAATGTTTGCATATGGATTTACTGTTTGTGTATGAATGACACCGTACTCACTTGCCATTATGTGCCGTTGGGATTCCGGTTTATGTCCACACGTGCCGATCAGCAAAGCTCCACCCATTAAATATACCCCGATTTACTGAAAGACTGAAAGTCACGGGACGGCATTACAGGCTCTCACGTCACAGAAGTGTCTACTCACTGTTAACTTAATTTATTAGAACCTTTTGAATATCACCCCAGAAAGCAGAAATTTCCCCAAACCTCCACCATGTGTCCGCCTTACAGCAGCGGTTTATCTGTACAGTGATACAAACTGCTGCCCCCCCCCGAAGGTTCACAAATACAAAGCCTGACACTTCAAACACAAATGAAGTTGCTTTTGCGAAAATGGAGCAATGCATTATGCATGAATGAGGCAAAGATTAAATGGGCTACAGAGGTTAAATAGTCCTTTAATACAGCTCGGGTTCGAGGGGCCTTGTCGCCCTTCCTGTGATGCGGCTCCAGGTCAGGTCTTGTGGCACTGCCCCCCCCACCTCCCCCCCTTGGGCTGACCACCATCACTGCCTAATTAGACGAATGGAAAATCTAATTAAAAGATTCCCTGTCTCTGAGATCAATCGGTCCTTAACATATCCCTTCAAAGCCAGCACCCGCCTCACCACCACTGTGCAGTGCAGGCTGTTGTGACAACTCCCCCCGCCCCCCCGACGCTGGTCACACTTCGGCGAACGCGTCATATCTGTCCGCCTGCGGTCACACGGCCCCCGCCACCTCGCCAGATGAGATTTTTCCAGAGAACACCAGGCTCTCTCTCTCTCTTTCTCTCTCGCCCATTTTCATCCATATGCCAACGCCCTCCCACCCATGCACCAATCCCAGGCAATTTTACCCCCGGCAGGTGTCTTTACAGACTTTAACACTGGAAATTCACTTCTTTGGACAGGTTTGTGTGCGCCAGCTGCACATCCCCTGGTATGTGGGCCCCCGACTCAATTCTGCAGGCCGGTTGTCTGGTCTTATCACATCGTTAATGGCTTTTAGTAAACTATGCATGGTAAAGGTTGGAGAAGGCTTTCTGTGGGTGGGGGATCAGGGAAACAACAAACCTTCCCAGAAGTAACAGGAAAACTAGGGGCAAAAAAAAGAAGCGGAATGGAATGGTGTAGAAAAATAAAGTGGGCCTTTCTCATAGTCCGCCTTCATTATCAAAATACGGCAGTAAACATCTCGGAGCGGGAGGCTCGCGGTGCTGTCTGTCAGGGTTGACGCACCGGTGTGCCATTGCATGCAGTTGCATCATGCTGAGAGGCTTGGGGATCCGAGGCCGTGCCGAGAGATGGAGCTGTGAGAGCCGGCCCCCTTTCTGTCGGCGGCTAGGAAGGGCAGCTGGCGGGCGAGATGAGAGGATCGGCGGCAACAGCGCTGGGCCGGGGGGAGCTCTCCGGCGAGACTGCCTGACGCGGCGGCCCCGGCTCCACATGTGGCGGCCTAATTGGGTCTAATCACGGTGTGTTAAAACTTAACAATGGCATGCCTCCCTCGTCTCCCTCTAATGGGGGTTCCGCTTTGATGGGGAGCCCGTGTTCAGCCCACGCGGGAGACCAGTGCCGCTCGCACATGCTAACTGGTGCCCGGCATCAGAACCGAGCCTGCAAAGTCCCACCCTGTACGGCTTCGTTTCCCGACACGTGTCCTAACATCCAAACATGTGAAGCTTCATCCTTTGCCATGGTGCTTGTTGGTGTCGCCAGTTGGACAGCACCTCCCGCCCTCTCGTGGTCAGAATGTCGCGACAGTCAGTGATTTCAAGCCATCGTCCTAGGGCTGCCAAAGAATTTGCCGGATTAGCTGGGTTCAGGATGGCGCTTCTGGTCCAAATGTCTGGGCACTGCTGGTTTTGAATGTGACGTGGTTGAGCCACACACTGGGGCGGGAGTGACGCAGATTAGACTACCCCGTGAGTGGGTGTGATGCGGTTTAGTTTCCACTGCCCTGGGAGCAGTGACGCGATTTAGTTTAGTTTGCCCCAGGGGCGTGTGTTGAGGCTTAGACTGCCACAGGATTGGGTGTGATGCAATTTAGTCAGATCCAGAAACAGGTGTAACATGGTTTGTACTACCCCTGGAGTGCATGTGACTTGTTTTAGACTGCCCACAGGGGCAGGTGTGACGCGGTTTAGTCTGCTCCAGGAGCGAATTTGACGTGGTTTAGCCAGCCACTGGAGCGGGTGTGACGTGGTTTAGTCTGCCCCAGGAGCGAATGTGATGTGGTTTAGCCAGCCACTGGAGCGTGTGTGATGCAGTTTAGCCAGCCACTGGAGCAGGTGTGACGCGGTTTAGCCAGCCACTGGAGCGGGTGTGACGTGGTTTAGTCTGCCCCAGGAGCAAATGTGACGTGGTTTAGCCAGCCACTGGAGCGGGTGTGACGCGGTTTAGCCAGCCACTGGAGCGGGTGTGACGTGGCTTAGACTCCCCCAGGAGCGGGTGTGATGCGGTTTTGACTGCCCCAGGGGTGGGTCTGACATGGTTTAAACTGCCCTAGGAGCGGGTCCGACATGGTTTAGACTGCCCCAGGAGTGGGTGTGATGTGGTTTAGACTGCCCCAGGGGTGAGTGTGATGCGGTTTTTGACTGCCCCAGGAGTGGGTGTGACGTGGCTTAGACTCCCCTAGGAGTGTGTGTGATGCGGTTTTCACTGCCCCAGGAGCAGATGGGATGTGGTTTAGACTGTCCCAGGAAAGGATGTGATGCAGATTAGACCAACCTAGGAGCAAGTGTGATGTGGTTTAGTTTACACTGCCCCAGGAGTGGGTGTGTCATGTTTTAGACTGCCCTAGGAACAGGTTTGATGTGGGTTAGACTGCCCCAGTAGTGGATGTGGCATGGTTTAGACCACCCCAGGAGCAGGTGCGATGTGGTGTAGCCAGTAAGGTGCAGCTGGGCACCTGTGGCCTTGCCAGTACAAAAATGCCAGTGTTGAGACTGACGCTTCATTCCGAGGAGGCAAGTTGTGAAAGAGCAGAGAATCACCATGTTAATTGTCCACCCGAGGGATTGTATCTGCCTAAGCTCCAGCTCAGAAGGTCACCAAAAGGTCAGCGGCAGTGGCTTGAGTCTCACGCCACAAAAACAACAGCAGCTTTATCCCGAGCAACTGAAGTAATTGACTCTGAATGTCGAAGAGTGATAAGGGTGTAGCCAGGGGCAGGCTCTCCCAAACGCTGCGCAGAAAATCCACATTTTGTCCTCTTTCATCCTCATGGATGAATGGGAATTGTTCAAAAGAGACATCATAAGGATCCCCAATTAAATTTATAATGTGTCACATACAAATTAGGAATTTTTGTTTAGATGATTTTCATTTGAGTTTTTTGTTCAAGGAACGTAAGCGGTGTGCTTGGGTCCGGTCTTAATTACAGCCTCTGGCATCTGGGCATGAACCCTGCAGGCAGCGTGAAGAGAATGCTGTCGTAAGAATGAGAGAGTGGTGGCAGCAGAGCTGAGAGGGCAGCAGTTTAGCACGTCGCTGGCGTCGTTTTTGGAATCCATGCCTCGTAATTATCGCCGCGACACGTCAGCTTTCATGGACCTTGAAGGAGCATGGCGACATGTGGCTTTGTGTGGACCAGACACCAAAGACACTCATATATACAGACGGGGCCTCCTAGCCTTTACCCAATAATATGTTTACAATCAGTGAGTGACAAGGGAGGGGTTACTCCTGGGACCAATCAGCTTTCAGCTAGGACCCTTTGGCCCCACCCCTGTATATACCCCTGGGCTGCACGTGTTCTACTTGTATATGCATGTTGTTGTTTTTTTACCCTCCAGTCTCGTACGCGCCCTGCTGGGGGGAGCATGACACGGCAAATTGGGAAATGATAGGTTTTATCCAGCCAGTGGTTTATCATTCTCCTCAGTCCTAAGCAGAAATGTGTAGAGTGTGCCAGTTGTCACCTCTCCACAGCAATGATGGAATCTGCGGAGAACACCGATTTAAACTGTTGCCTTGTGATTATCATACTGTAAAAGAAAACAATAGTGCTGATGAGGTTGTTGCACTGTACACGCACGCGCACTTTACCGCAGTTTGAAGAAGGCGTCAGCCGCATGCAAGTGCTTATGGGAAACTGGCAGGCTCCAGGATCGAGGTCCGGGACGTCTTTGTCGACTCGATTGTCCTCAGCGACTCACGAGGGGCTGCAGTCGTGAACTCTATCAGGGAAAACCTGTTCTGAAGTAACTCGGAATGACAGCGCCGGCCATGTCCCACAGAGCCTCTCCCTGCCCCCACCCCCCCCCCCCCCGAGAAATGCCTTCCCTTGTCTATCCTCACTGTTTTCTCGTTGCAATTTCATTCGAACCCTAAGGTCTCAGTTTCATTTTGTGTGGTTTGCTGTGATTCCCCCGCCTTTCTTTCTTTCTCTTTCTGTCCTTATCTAGACTTCAAACACTCAAGTAAAATACTAGCTCTGTGTGTGTGTGTGTGTGTGTGTGTGTGTGTGTGTGTGTGTGTATGTACATGCACTTTGAGTTCCTTACCTTTTATATGTGTTTTATTTATCTGTCTTCTCTTATATGTAGCAGAGTCAATGAGACATTATTAAATTATTAAATTTCATTTTATTATAATTTCCTTCCTATGACCGTTTTTTGGTACGTTCTTAGACAGGGACATTATCAAAAGTATTTTTATCCAACATTAAAGCGTTTTTTTTTTTGACAATTAGATCAGGAATGAATCACTGGCAGGGTTGCCAGCTCTCACGCATCTGGTGTGACACTCACACTTTCAGGCTCTCACGCAAAAAACCTTACGGCAAATCTACATTATTCCTAAAATTAGCTACATCAAAAGCGTTGGAATAGTTTGCAAACCCTTCAGACTATTTACAAGGTATTACAACTGTTGCATACATTTAAGTGTGTATACAAATGTTCAGACTTGTCTCAAACTGGAAATCTCACTCCAGCCCGCTGACCAAAGTTGGCAACCCTAGATTGGTCGTTTACTGTTATGAATGATTTCTTGGCTTAAATTCCCAATCATACATTTTCCTGGAGCCATTTGGCCTCTCTGAAGCAGAGTACGGCATCTCTCACTGTCCTGGTAAGCAGATCACACAGCAGAACCTGAAAACAGGCTGCTGTTCCCGTCTGTTAGGATTCAGCCATCGGATGGCCTACGGACCCGCTAGCAGCAGTTCGAAATGTACCACATTTAAAAGCATGGTAACATACACGTGTGATGGGTACAGCAGAACAGTGAGGGTTCAAGCAAGGCCATGGCTCCCTATCAGGAGTATAAAAGCAGAAGGTGGCTTGCTTCAAGGCTGTAAATGGGAAAAAAACACGGTTAAAATAGGGGAGCTGTTAGCATCCTGCTAGGTGACATGCCAGAAGCACCTGGATAGGGTTCAAGGCAAATCTGTTCACGCTAGCTGATCAGTAAGCCCATGGTAGGAGCTGACTGTCTTGCTTCAAAAACTCTCTCTCAAGTGACTTTTGGAAGCCACCTGTGACCGTCACCACCCACAGGTAAATGGGGTCATCTGCAGGAGTCTCCCACCCCTAACCTGGCTTTTGCCTCAGCAGGTCGGTTTCATCTCCGACTCCTGATGCTAAATGATGGCCATAAACGTCTCGCAAACACCGCGGAGGGCCGTAAGAGGCGTCCAGTACCTTTGGAAAAGCATAAATCAATAGAAACGTTGTCCTGAATCACCAATGAATTCAAGATCGCTTTTCACGTTATGTCATAGTGTGAACGGTGTGGTAATCTTGCACTTCAGCTGTAAATACTGAATAGAGGTTTTTACTGTAGGTAATGACTCATCTACAAACAAAGTACAATGCATAATATTGAATCATTTTTAATTTTTTTCCAGTTTAAACTGGAGTACTTTTCATTTTAATTAAGGTGGCAAATTCCTCTGAAACATGAAATGTTCCTGAGGCGGACTGACGAAATTAGATCGTAGTTTGCTTGTTTGGAGAATAACAGATTTCTGTGCCATCTGGCTCCCGATTTACATGGTGCGCGTAAATGTGTCGATTTAACAATTTTATCAAGTCGCGTTTTTTAAGCCAGCGATGTGTTCTGCGGATGCCATTTTCGAATGCTGCAGAACACTGCTGGTATGCGTTGTCACGCTTGTGTGCTGGGGGGGAGCGCAGCCTGGAGGGTGAGGACACGCGAGGGAGCACGGATAAGGATGGGAAGCGACAGGCCTTTCCGCGGCTGGGCCCCTTTGTCAAGTTGCGTTAATTATTATCAAGTATGTGCGGTGGGAGCGGCTAACCTGAGGAGGGTGCGGGGGCTGGGTCAAGGAGCTGGCCCCGGGGCTATGGGGCCAGGCATCTGCACTCCTACCCTGCAAATTCTAAATTAATTCCCAACCAAACTGTCATTCTTAGCGAACAATATTTCTCAACCCAGTCCTTATGGACCCACAGACATTTCGCATTTTCACTCCCTCCCAGCTCCTAGCCATTCAAGAGCACCAAGTACCTGGGGCAGGTGTGCAGGGAACTGGTAGGGAGCAGAAATGTGGACTGCCAGGGGTCGCTGAACACTGGGTTGAGAAACATTGTTGTAGAGAAAGCTGCACACACACACACACACACACACGCTTTAGCTGCATCCGTATCTTTTGGCCTTGCTTAGTACTGTGTGGGATCCACTTTTCCATTAAAAGCTTCAAGGGTAAATGAGTGTTGTGCTCCAAGAAGCCATTTTGCACACCAGCATTGTACTGAGCCGTTATTTGTGTACCTGTGGCCTTCCTGTTAGCTTTAACGAGTCTACCCATTCGCATTTGACCTCCCTCATTAAGAAAGGTTTTTTTTTTGCCCATTTTATATATATATATGTGTGTGTGTGTGTGTGTGTGTGTATGATTTTCAATTATTTTTTTAATACATTGCACCATTCTCTGTGAACTCCAGGCACCGTAGTGCATGAAAATGCCCAGGAGCCTGGGGCCGGGGGCGGGCGGGGGGGGGGGGGGGGGGGGGGGGGGGGCGGGGGCTGGGGGGGG
>JAODKC010000041.1:20146459-20167782 GCA_026777985.1 Mormyrops attenuatus
ACCCTTTCCGGTGTACCCCAGGCACCGGTTTGCATTAAAATGCCCCTGTGGCGGCCCCCCCCCCCCCCCGATGCTGCAAATACTGCATATGGCACCGCCGATCATATTGCTTACATCACGTGTCTTAACCACTCTAACACCAAGCCACACAGTAACCAAACCTCTTGACCCGGTCTGTGTGCCGTATATATTGAGCTGCAGCCACATGATTCACCATGTTAAGTGCGTTAAAACACGTCTTTACGTTTGACAATGGCAAATTGGGTGTCCGAAGGATTTCAGCTGACTTTAATTGATTCTGCCCTTCACAGAAAGGAAATTTAGAGCCAGAATAGCCTATTAGGCTTATCAAGCAGTGTTTGGTTCTGTTTAGTTGGACATGTGGCTGTTTCTCATCCACCCCTTACTTATGATAAAGGGATGATGCCTGTTTTTTCTACCTGCCTTATTTCTAATAAGTCATGCCCCCCACCACCACCCTGCTTTGTTTCTTTGGGGTGAGCTCCCCCCAGGAAACTCGCCACCTTCAGAGATGAGGGCCAGGGATGGTAAATTGTAAATCAGGAAGTGTGGTGCACTCCCAGGGAATGGGATTACGAAAGCTTAGATTGCAATTTCTTTGCTGCTCGGTGCCACCTTTGCTGTAATATCAATTTCTCTGGGAGAATATTGTGGGATGGATGCATAAAGCAGTAATAAATCCATGAATCTCAACACCGACCAGGAATGACAAGGTAAAAAGCCTTTATGTGGTGGTTATGTATTAAAGTACAGTTCTGATATCTAATCCTGACTATTATATCCCTCATGAATTTGCCCCCACTTGTGAATATACCTCTTTATTTTGGCTCTTAGACTTGATATTTGTTTCCTGTAAAGTCTCATCACCTCATTTTCTCCTCCTCATCTCCTACCAAACGCTTTAATTTCCGCGCTCGAGCTTAAGATATCGATCAAAAATTTAGTCCCTCCTTTATGCAGCCAAGAACCAATCGACTCTTCAAGCCACCATTAACTTTGGTTGTCATGGATCCCTACACTTGATCAATAAGCTTCACATACCATTAGGGTTCGGGGTGTCAGATGGCTCCCTTGTTCCTTGACTGGACAGGTATAAATCTTTCTTAAAAATTGCCTCAGTCTTGCACTTTTAGTCTTGCGGGTGAAATGTATTCCTTCAGCTTTGACTAGGCGGTGTAGCGAGAAGATATATCTTCAGAGCCACGCTTGTTGCATTGAATGGTAGTTGAGAACTTCTGTGTAGCATTTCATAAATCATATACAGGTCTGAATAGATTGTTGGTTTAATTTTTTGTTAAAACCAGAGTAGGTCAACAGCACATTTGTTTACAGACAGTTCCATTACATTTTACCATCAAATAATTACAAATGTATTTAAGTGTGTGTATCCTGAACTATGTACTGTTGGCAGCCTTAGCTGGTCATTATATGTATTTATTAAAATAAAGGTTATTAGTGAATCCCTTCATTCAGGGCCATAGATATGTACCACAAGTGTTCGGGGGATGACAGGAAGTAGTTTTCCGTGACAGTCATTTTCAGTAACTAATGACATTTTGGCAATCATTACGATACATTCTGTTTTTAGAGAGTCATTTGTCATCCGGCTGACATTTACACTCCTGTTTCAGATTCCCATCAAATTCCTTTTGCCATCAATATTCGTTTTGAAAGGTCAAACCTAATTTAATCCAGTAGTGAAAGACTGGCGTTAGCATCAGTCAGATTCTGAGATTCTAAGGGTGTTGGGGGGGGTCCCAGTCTTAGTGAATTAGAATAAATGGCTAGAGCATTTTGGGGAAACAGGGAAGGTATTTTAGCTGCCTATATTATATTGATCAGGTATAAAGGACCTTCCCCCGGAATCCATAATCCATATCCTGAATTGGGATTTCACAGGATATTCCCCACTTTGTTTCCAGTGAGCATGTTTGCCTCGTATAGCACTTTAGCTTGACAACCTGAGCCTTTACCATATTAGGCAGTATGTCTGTGTGTGTGCTTGTGTGTGTCTATATTACCTCATTTCCACAAGTCGTTTGTATGGAAATGTATGATCTGATCTGTATGATTGGGTCACTTATGTAGAGAATCTAGCCCAAAACGTCGAGCCGTCCGTGTTATTAAGCCTGTTTCTGGGTCCAGTCGTATAGTATATGTTGATATATGGTTTTCATTGTGTTGAAATGAGGTGTTTGTTCTTGAATAGCTTCTGAATAATGTAGATTTCTTTCCCCCCTTATCTCGCCACTTCAGACTCAAGGGCAGGTGAAGGCACGTCCCCTTCTGTGGACCACGCGGTCATCGGGGGTGTCGTAGCCGTGGTTGTCTTTGCTATGCTCTGCCTCCTCATCATCCTGGGTCGATATTTTGCAAGACACAAAGGTAAATATGGAGGATGATTCTCCCTCTCTCTTTTTCTGAGGACATACTAAATAGCTAAAATGAGCGTGTTTATGCAGGCTAAGGGGAAAAAGATAAAAATAAGAATGCAATTATAATGAAGTTATTTTGTTTGGGGGTGCCTTAAGCATCCTATTACTCTCCATTATCAAAAAAACTGCTTCTACTAAAGCCCAATGCTGTAAGATATTCTGCTTGCTGCCATGGTAAGTTGAATGACCCTAGTGAATGATGTCCTTTTTTTGTTTTTTAATTGGTCCCAGCCATTCCATACTTAATCTCGGATGGTGTTGTTCTTTATTATTTGGCCCAAGACTGTTGGAAGGTATCTAATCCCTCCAGGAAATGGAAGTTGAAGAGGGTAGCTTATTTCTTCTGCATGGTGAACTTGACAAGGTTAATTCAGAAGTCTGGTACACTGTTGCCACCCGTTTCGCTCACCTCCTTCAGTGGGGGGGGGTGGGGTGTATGTTTTTGCCTCTGTTTCAGGATTAAATTGTGAATTGCACCCGAGCTTGTAATTGCCTGAGGTCTTGCCTCAGCCTGACTGGAGACGTTGGATGCGAGCTGATGTACAGGCAGAGAATTTTTGTGGGTGGTCTAGTCTTGGCGGGGGGGGGCTCCCTTTGTCGATATCCATTGTCGCAAAAGATTGTAGAAAGAAAAAAACGACTTAGCTCGGAAACTCCAAAACATCCAGAGTATTCAGAATGCATTTTTATGGGTGGATATGAGATCTTTCTTCACAGTTAAATGGTCCACCTTGGTGTGCCTCCTCCCTCCACCCCACCCCTCCTCCCCACAGGTACTTATTTCACACATGAAGCCAAAGGGGCGGACGATGCTGCAGACGCCGACACGGCCATCATTAACGCTGAGGGGGGCCACAACAACTCGGATGAGAAGAAAGAGTATTACATCTAACGTCGCTGGCCTGCGGTGCCCCTCGTCGGGCCCAGGGATGGGGGGTGGGGAAGGTGGGGTGGGTTAGGGTGGGATTGAGAATAGGATGGTTTGGGCTGGATGCGGGGGGAAAGGATTCTGGAGGACAGAAGGACGTCAATCAATCTGCGCAGCTTAGGAGGGGAAGATCTGTTTGACCATGTGACCCGGGGAGGTGGGGGGTGGGATGGGGGAATGAGAGCGAGAGAGACGTTTCCAGAAATCACTGTAGCGTGCTTCAACATTTAGACACCTCCCAAAACTGCTGGTACAAATTCTGTTCACTTTCGACCATTTTTGCAGACAATTCTGTGCCTTGTTCTGAATTTCTTTTAATTTTTTTTTATTTTTTATTTTTTTATAATTTTTAAGTTTCTAGTGCCACCCCCCACCGCTCCCTGTTCACCCACGTTCCCCACAGCTTTCCCTTTGTCTACGTTTCATTGGCTTTTCTATGAGGGTAAAATCGCACAGTGGCCCTGTGCGTCCATCCCCAGCGAATCAGCATCCTCCCTTTCCCCTACATGACCATACCGAAAATGTTATATGAAACGCACTTCTATACTGTGAGTAGGCCTTGTAAGAACAGGCTGCCTTCCATCTTTTCCACCCCTCAAGAATTCCTGTCACCATGAGGTTTTCAGTTTTCCATACGACGCTCCTTCCGTATGATGTCATCGGACTGTAGGTGAGAGACATAGTCAAGTCAAAATATCGATAAACATTTTCCCCAGCAAAAAAGATCTTGAATTCTTTAGGGGGGAACAAGTGTAAAGAAGGGAGTAGAGGACCGTCGATCCTTAACAGTCATGTGCATTGCGTATGTTTTCATTTTTTTGGCTCATTTTATTCAACAATTGACAAAATTCATTTTCTTCTGCCATTTGTTCAGCTTATTATTTTCGAATGAGATATGCCAGTACATCAGAATTATATGTCCATGGATGTGCCACAACTTAATTTCTATTTATTTATTTGTTATTTTTCTACATTTTTGTTTTTCTTTTGTATTTAGCTACCATTTCAGTGGCTCTTTCAGTCGTGTGGCGCCAGGCTCGGTAACATTCCACCAAGCGAGTTCGCTGATGGTGTGTGCCGCCGTTCCCCGACGTTCGCTGTTCGTTTGAGCCAGGGCTTGCGAACTCTCAGCTCAGTCCAGCCAACGTCTGCTGCCGCTAAAAGCGTTCACTCTGCCTCTATTGCAGGTGACAGACTTAACTTCTTGAAACTCGATTTCGAAAACCCTTCCCCCCGCCCCACACACACACAGACACACTCACCAAATGTAGTCGAGCACTAGATGACCCCTTGAGGGATAAAAATCCCAGCCCCAGGAATGAAGGATGTTAGTCACATTTACCTTGCATGGATTGAAAGACTTGAACCATTTCTGCATACGCAGTACAAACGACGGGACTGTGAGTGGTGCGTCGTAAAGTCCTTTAAGTAGATTTAAGTATGAAAACACTAGAAGACTCTAGCTGTCTTTATGTTCAGTATGAAGGAATATCCTCTGGAATTTTATGCTTTACAAAATAAAGAAATACCATTGCTTTAAATTAGCCATTATTAAAAAAATATCTACAAGGACAGAATTTCAAATTTCCAGAAATATCTGTTGTGGTAACAGCTTGTTTTTCTTCCTTTTCCTTTCTTATTCTTTATTTGCTGCCATATGATTCTGTACGTTAGTATGTGTCTGGTATTGTAAGTTAGGAATGGCGAAGATGATACCTTTTCATGTGTGACGTAATGTTTCATCTGTATAATTAGTGGCTGCAGAGCTGACCTTAACATATATCTTAAATAGCTCACTTCAGTGGCTGGAGATCATTTTGTTCAGCATTTTAGATTGTTTTGAACTCAATACTCAGTACTCAATTCAATATTATTTTGTGCCACCAGCTAAAAGTCTGGAATACCTGTGCCCAGCATTACCCTCCATGCTGAAACGATCACAGAATAAGCTCCTGGGTGTAATTTGGAAGGACAAACGCCATTTATTGTGTTTTAAGATTCCCATAGCATACGCGTGACCCGTGTAACAAACTTTGAAGTTGTGTCAGAGACGGGGCTGTATCACCGCTCCTAATGGCCTCACGTTCACTGTGCTGCATAAAAGTTTGTCTATCGCTGGCAGAAATGCGTATCGAACTGTCGAAAGTGCGCACACGGACCTGTGTTATGTTCTGCGACATTTCAGAATTGTTTTTTCCTCCTGTTTGTTTGAGGGTAGAAATGGAAAACAGAGCAAAATTTGAAAAGCCTTATTTATTATTATTATTATTATTATTAATATTATTATTATGTTTTACTTTGCTGTGCTCCTCTGCTTTTTAACATGGTCAGCAAATCTAGAATATTCTGTGGGGAACATAGCCCCCTGGTTTTTCCCTGCTTCTGTGAATGCTGCACTGAGATTTAGGTGTAAGAGGAAATGTCTTCATAAACTACCTTTGGTTTCGAAGTACAGTACATCTTTTTTGAAACGAGTTAGCCACCGAAGCAATGGCGAAGTAGACGAGCAGTAGACGTGTTGCTCGAGGGCAGCCCATTCGATCTTGGGGAGGACCAGAAAGGGGAAAAATAAAAAGTTGAGGTTAGGTGTGACAAAAACGCATATGTTCTATTGTAGGAACTACATATTGGTTTTTCTCTCTTCATTTGTGGCCTGAAACAAATCATGTAGAAGCTATGAAGTTACAGTACTTTCAATTAAGATTTGAGATGACGTGACTTGTATTTAATAGTGAGCATTATTTAGCTTTGGTCAAGTGTGGCGGCTTCTATTTAAACTGGATACTCTGACTACATTCTCAGCTATTTGGACACATTTGTTCATTTTTATTTTTTACTATTTTTTTTAAACGTATGTGGATATTATGAGACTTATGGATTCACTCATTGATGTAGATGTTACAGATTGGGCCAGTGTATATTTTGTTATACTTGGTATGTCGAGCCAGTTACTGGTGTGTGTTGTGTGGTTCTGAACTATAACCACTGTCAAGGCCTGAAAATCACTTCGGCCAGGTTTTAAAAAGGGGAGACCATATCTTTTATTGCAGAGTTTATACAATGGAACACCTCGACATTATCACTACAAGAATACAACAAATCTTACTGAGGTGTTTGCGTTTTTTTTTGTTTTTGGATTTCTTTTTGTCTGTTTTTGTTTCATTTTTTGTCATTAAGCTGGACTCATTTATGTTCTTTTTTCTTTCTTCTTTTTAAACAACCCTACATTGTTCACACTACAATTAGTGCTACAGTGTTCCTAAAGGTGATTCTTTTTTTTTCTTTCATTCTCCCTTATTTTCGACCTTTCTACGGGTCATGTTCATCGAGCGGTTTGTTTTGCATCTCAGGTAGAATGCAAAATTTTAAGCCCACAATG
Source organism: Mormyrops attenuatus (assembly GCA_026777985.1). Taxonomy (NCBI): domain Eukaryota; kingdom Metazoa; phylum Chordata; class Actinopteri; order Osteoglossiformes; family Mormyridae; genus Mormyrops; species Mormyrops attenuatus. The sequence continues at coordinate 20,153,223 of JAODKC010000041.1, forward strand.
TTGGAAAAAACTATATATATTAAAAGTAAATTTTGTTTATAAGGTTCGAGAAACAAATGGCAAATTTTGCATTTTAGCTGTGCGTGTTTTATGTATTTTCTTAATATACAGTGCACTGTATATGATGTGTTAAGTATTACTTTGTATAGACCTAGTTCACAGAGAACGGATGTTCAGCTTGTTAAGAGATGTAGGAAAGGACAAGCTTGTTGTGCTACAATCAGAGTAAATGCTACATGTCACAACAGGTTTGATGATGGTTTTCAGTGACTCCCAGGAAGTTTGGTCTTTCATCACTCACTGTTTTTAGGTTGATTATTTTGTCTTTCTGCTGTACTTGGCAATGTTACTGTGTATTAATGAAGAAAATATCCATATGTTCCCCATACACATTTTGTATTGGTTCATAAATAGACATTTTTACAAAAAAATACTGAAGAGTTCTTGTCTTAATAAAAAAAAAAGATATTAATGTTCAAAATAACTGTGGTTTGATTTGTGTTTTATCTTTCTATGGACTTTGCTTCTATGGAGTGTTCCTCTTATCCTCATCTTTGCAGGAGTTTTTCTCCAAGGTTGAATGTTTCCTCCACGTCCTTGAACGTGTTGGAATCTCTACTTGCAAGTTCTTTTTGAATAATTTGAAAACCTGGTCCTTGGTTTTTTTTTTGGTTTTTTTTCAAAAAAAGCCCTAGAAAGAAATTCTGGATTAAATGGAAAATGATTGACCACCTTGACAAACAAATTACATAAACGTATTGCTGACAGGTCAGCTGCCGTGTGAGATGCCTCTCATTTCCTGTTTTTCCGATGCTGCAACTTGTAGAGAGATACCGTGAATGTAGCGCCTTGTCAATATGCAATAGTACCGTATTGTTAGGGTTCCATGCTTTGAGAAGTTCTGGCTTGTGTTCCACTTGCCTTCGTTCTTTGTTTGACTTTCATTTTTGAACCTAATACTTGCTTTCATAATTCTGAAGGATCTGTAGTTTTTAAAAACTATTTGTCAGAAGGCATTACTTTGTGGCAAGTTTACATTCGTGGTAGCTTGATTCAGATCATTACTGAAATGACCGGATGCATTAACAAAGAAATAGAGGATTGGAGATGATTAAACTCCCTAAGGTGTCGCTATTACTGGAGCGTATTTCTTGCTATATTCTTTAACTCTTTCAGATAACACTGAGCATCTTGTCAGTCCATAGGTCTCTAGCATAAACCACTAATTAACTATATTGACTCCAGTAGCTTATGGGTTTCTATCTTCGTTAAAAGTTATAATAGCTTTAGATCCCACCTCCATAAAGGGTTGGTTTAAGATGTCGTCTCTGCAATAAAAATTCCAATGGTGATGGTATATTGTGTTCGTCTCATAATCAGAATCCTTTTCTAATTTAATATTTTCTAATGCAACGTTTTACTGGGATCTCATTCGTTTGAGTAGTTGTCTTTGAGAGGTGGAGTTTGTTGAAACTGAAAACCTCGAGTTTTTGAATCCTTTTTGTCAGAGTGTCAGTCAACCTTCAAGCTCGTTTTTCCTCCTCTTTTGGTCCGTGCAGATGTGGACCTCGCTGACTTATGCTCTCAGCGAGACTTATGCTGACTTATGAGCATCCTTGGCATCCGAAACTCTCGTGTAAGCCCAGTGAACCTGATCATTTCTGCGCTTGCTTTAAACAATTAACCTTTTTTTCCTCAAACTTTTACCATCTCTTCTGGCTATTGTGAAATGACTAGAAAGAATTTTCAGATCTGCAAGATCAAACTGCCCCCCTCCCCCCCCAAAAAAATCAAACCTCAAGCCCACATTCTTGTGCATCTCTGTGGTACAATTAGACTCTCCCATGTAGCAGCTATTAATCATTTTGCAGTTAATCAGCGGACACTTTGATCCAAACTGACAAACAATTGAGAAATGATCAGCAGACCTTGGAGCAACAATGACACAACCCTGCCAACCATGGGAGTCGGACTAACGACCTTCCCATCGCAGATAGTGTCCTAACCCACTGAGCCATACACCAACCCTGTTTTGATACAAGTGAGATTTTATGGTGTTTTCCATTCCTCCTCTTCTACAGGTAAGTATGTGTTGTTACTATATTGTTCTTACTGTATCTGCCTATCGTGAAGGTGTTGAGTGCGCTGAATGGAAGTTATGAAGTTGAGTTCGTGTTCGCAAGTGCTGCTCTCTCTAACCAGGCTCCACAGTTGAGGCTCTGGAGACGTGAGCTCAAGCCTTTAGTAGAACAGTGAGTCATGGGACACGTCTTAGTGCCCAAGTGCTATGAGCATGACATTTTTGTTCATCTAGTTTGAGCCCTTCTCATTAGGTACAAATACAGTCAGTCCTTACACTGCTCCAGAAATATCGTGGTGCTGGCAAAGTGATGGTAGGACATGCCGGTATTTTCCCAGATTCTGGTTTGGATTTTTTTCAAGGGAACACAAAAAACAGTGTTTAATGAATGGGTTTATTGCATTTCAAGATGGCATGTATGTCGGGAAACAATTTTCTCATTTGTCTGACACTTTTACCTAAAGCAACACACAACTGAGAAAGCAGGGGCAGATGGAGGTAATTGGAGGTAATGGCACTGCTCAGGGGCCAAACAGTCACAGCATTCTTTTATATGGGATTTGAACCAATGACCTACTGATCACATGCAAGGTGTCCTAACCAATGAACCACACCCTGCGCCCTAGCTTTGCCTTCAGTACAGTGCATGGTACACTATAATGTGAATGACAACCACATTGGCATTCACCATGTAGTGCCTGGTTCGTATATGGCGTAAGTCCCAGAGTCTTTCATTCTTTTCTTTATCAGGTATCTTCGGAAAATGCTCCATGCACTAAACATCCACATTTTTTTGTAATTATGAATAACAATTAGAAGTCGAAGTTGGCAGCGAGGCATTGCGTTCCTTTGTGTACAGAGGTATTTCATCATTGCATGCCTGCCATTGGAACTAGCAGCTGACTTTAAGCCAAATTCTCAAGCGGCGGTAAGCGAAGTCAACAGTGCAAGCGGATATCGAAGCATCATTATTCCTTCATTGTTTATGCAGCAGGTTAGGTATGTTAATACACACAGGTCTGTGACATTTGGATTTGACATTCATACGGTACACGCCTGTTCCGTAACAGATGGTACGGAAAGTTCTGTAGAAATTCATTAGTGACATATGTATCCACCCATAAACTGGGATTTGTGCACGCTCACCTTCTTATTATTTACATGTACCTGTTTACAACCACCCATTACGGCAAATTATCATATCGCGGATGTTGATACTACATAGCAATTTACAATGCTTTCTGTATTGTGTTGCCGTATGCAGAGTTAATTAAGATTGGTGGCGTTGCAAATCATCAACCGACACACTGTCACATCATTAGGAACTAATGACAGTTCATAATGAATATATACTGTGCTGTGTACTTTATTCAGGTAAACATCTGAAGGTTTTATTTATCAAACTGTTCTATACGTGTTACTTTATGTTCGCAGCTATAATGAAATTGGACCAAAAGCCGTACCTTTGAATTAAAGTTACAGTGTACACACCGCGGAAGCTTCTGAAAAGTAGAGGCCGCTTGTATTTTTTGTGGTATTTTCAGATTGCCCAAACCCAAAACATTTTTCATGTAGCCTTAATTTATTTTTGAACCTAGAAACCATTAAACCATGCAGAAACTCATAAGGTGGACATATCCCATGACTGCTCAACTGTGGCCAAACTGCACAGTGTATCTGACACAAACGCAGGCAGTCATGGGGCTATTTCTGAGATGCCCCCCCCCAATGTGTCCCCTTTCTCGGTCACACTGAGGTCATAGTGTCTCCTGTCATCTCGGACCAAATACAGTGAACACTTTTTTCTTCTTCCTTCTCTTTTGTCTCGTCTCACGTCTTCACGTAATTTTCAGTTGCTGGTTGAACCGTCACTTTCTCGATACGGCTCTTAATCACCATGCCTTACGTATGAATTAGCATAAATAATCTTAATGGAGAACTTCTGTAACTTCAGCTTCGCCTGGCATAGCTATCTGTCTGATGATGGTAAATGAGTTACCTTCATTTGTCCCATTTTACATTTATGATTAGCTACATGAAATGCGTGAGCAGCACTTGAATGCTTCCCAGGTTTTAAATTAAGTAGTGCAACAATATAATAATATTTCAGTGTAAGTCCCACCCTAATTAGTATTACTACATTAATTGTCGGGATAGTTTTTGTGGGCTTACCACGATTCATCTTTCTCAGATCAGGCAGCTCCACTGCTGAAAGTCATTTTTAAATTCACATAAAGTTAAATATTTGAGAACAGAATGACTGGTGACTTGTGTGAGGTGCAATCTCCCCGAGATGAATAAAGGGTCATTTCCCAAACAGGACATGGTGCACACTGGCTCACGATGGAAGCTGGGGCAGCTTGATAGGTGAAAACTACATCCAGGGGAAAAAAAAAAACGGAAAGTGTTTGTTACTCCAAAACCACAACATGAAGGAGGATCAAGGTCTCTCTCATCAGGGAGGAATTTGACATTTAACTAATTTCAAAAATGTCTCGGCACTATTAAAATGATATTGTTTATGACACAGAAATAGCCTAATATACCTGTGACTGTATTGTTATGATGTCTTCACCGTAAGTAGTTATCTAAAGGCTATACACCATTACAAGTGCTATTAAAAATGTTTTATTTCTCCAAAAAGGTTGTTTCTTTCAAAATTGCTGAGTCAAAATTCTTCAAGTTGACCAATGCTGAATTTGTTGATAGAACTCGGGTTTTAAAGAAACTGAGCTGGTTTATCAGCTGATAACAACATGGTGACAGTTAGGCCCTAACTGGAAGGACAGTGGTGTCCTAGTTAGTCAAAAATCAAGTTTCGAGTTTGATTGTCATGTGTTCCCCATGTTTCTTTTGTGGCACGGCGGTAGGGTAGGGCACCAAGCGGTAGAACACAAAGTGCCACACAGGACAAAACAGAGCATAATAGCGCAATATAAGAATGAGTAAACAAGTAAGTAATAAATATGTGCAATAGGGGCACAATACAAAATGGCAAATGAACCAAAGTATAGAAAAATAAATAAAGTGCCGAAGTGGAACATTAATGGTAATATAATGTAGTACTGGGGTTAGATGCAGGTCTCCGGTTTAGCGACGTGATACTATTGGGAAACAAAGCCTGGAATTCAGCTTATTGCAGAGTTTAAGTTATGGCTTGGGTGTTAGCTAGCCACTAATGCCTCTGGGTAATGTATAGTGTAATCCTGTATGGTTAGGGTAGCACAGATACCATCTCGTGAGATTTGTCCAAATCCCCCCGAAAGGGGTCTCACAAGAGAGTTTGCACCAAAGCACCTTCTCGGCACTTTCCGGAAGCCTGGCTAGTAGAATCAGTCTGACAGACCCTCCTAGATTTTTATCAGCGTTGAGGCCACAGAACTAACAGCGCCGGCCTACAGGCATGGCACACAAGAGAGTTGAGTTGTTTGTGAAGATAAGTCTTTAATTTTACCAAAGGACGAGATGTAAACACAGAGTGTAGTGTTCTCTTATGATAAGACTTCTTGGAATGCCTTTACTTTCCCATTCGACTGGACGTTGAGTTTCATAGCTGACACTTTCATCCGGAGCTCTTGGCAATGACACAGTGACTCATAATCATCAGATATCTAACCTGAGCAATTCAATGCCTCAGTCAATGATATTACGGCAAACCTTGATCTGGAAAAGTTTATTTCTCTACACTACCTGCTTAAACTAGCAACGTCTATATGTTTCTGTGCTACTGACTTGAACTGGCAGTATATATATTATTTTCTGCCCTGAGTGTTGGAATCCTTGATCTTTATTCCAGTTCTGAAGCGTTTTCCCACTGTGTTGTACATCATTCACCTGCATTAGCTCATAACACACCTGTTTTTGTAAGACAAGTATGACTGAATGAGATGACATTGACTTTTGAAAGCTGAGTGGGTATTTTAATTGCTATAGTCAGGTTGCCAAGGTTCTCCAGAATTTACGGACCTTCACCCACGGCCTCATGTTTACTTGAGCACATCGCCTTGCGTCCCCTTAAAGAGCGGAGCTTGCTACAGGTGAGGTCAGCCTATGCTCTGGCAAGCACGCATGTTCCTGAATTTGTCCCTGACCCACAGTCACACAAGAGCGCTGAGAAGCGGAATCTTTTTGAGAAGAGGACAAGCATGAGAGATGAAAAAGATAGCATGCCGTCCGGATTTTATCAGAGCCGGTGACTTTTCATTTAACATTTATTTCTTTTATTTTTGCTTCTCCCTAGCCCTCAAACTGTTCCCGTGAGGCAACTTCAACATCTCGAGGTATGATGTCATACCTATAACATCTTCCAGAGGTTACTTTATCTGCTCTTGCAGCATCATCTGTTCAATTTAGCATCATGTACAGATCAGCTATTGATGATTGTCGGTTTTTTTTCTTGATTTCTCTCTTCTGCTTAAAGCCGTAACTTCAGTGTCTTTACTACCTACTACAAAGAAAAAAAAGAAAGAAAGAATTGGAACAGTATATTCTGTTTAGCAGGTTCACTCTGAATGGAGATAGATATTGATCTTATTATAACTATAAGTGGCATTGCTCTGGAACTGCGAAACGCCTTGCAATCTCTCCATGGATCGCTTGCTGTCTTACGTGAGAATCTGCTCAGGAACAGCGATGAGCTGTCAGGCCTTGTGTTTCTCACTGGACACGGGAAACTCCTTTTTAAAAGAACTGTGCGTGTGTCTGTCTGTGCCTGTGTCTGTCTGTGCATGTGTCTGTGCCTGTGTCTGTCTGTGCTTGTGTCTGTGCCTGTGTCTGTCTGTGCCTGTGTCTGTGCCTGTGTCTGTGCCTGTGTCTGTCTATGTCTGTCTGTGCCTGTGTCTGTCTATGCATGTGCCTGTGTCTGTCTATGCCTGTGTCTGTGTTTGTCTGTGCCTGTGCCTGTGTTTGTCTGTGCCTGTGCCTGTGTCTGTGTTTGTCTGTGCCTGTGTCTGTCTGTGCATGTGCCTGTGCTTGTCTATGCCTGTGTCTGTGCCTGTGTCTGTCTGTGCCTGTGTCTGTCTGTGCCTGTGCCTGTGTGTGTCTGTGCCTGTGTCTGTGCCTGTGTCTGTCTGTGCCTGTGTTTGTCTATGCCTGTGTCTGTGCCTGTGTTTGTCTGTGCCTGTGTCTGTCTGTGCCTGTGCCTATGTCTGTGTCTATATCTGTGTCTGTGTTGTCTACACAGGTTTACGAAGTGCACATTATGGAACCCACTGCTACAAACCTCAACTACGAGATTAGATTCAGAAAAAAATGACTTCCTGTGGATTCAGTGAAATGACGTCGTTTGTATAACATTTTTGTGTTTTTCTCCATTCCTTGCGCCTCATATTCCAGCACAGAGAAATGCTCCCTTCTCACATCGCGTTAAAAGTGCCATTAAAGGTCCTTTCTTATTAACGATACTGAAAGTGCCCAGAAATAGGAGTACTGTGTGTCCAGTTCCAAATATGACAGAAGATCAGCGAACCAAACATGTCTTTGTTTCACGGCAGCACAAGCTTGACGTGGACTTGTCATTTCTGTTGTCACCGTTATGATCTCTCAGTCAAGGACGCTGTTGGGTGGGTTCGGTAGAGACATAAATATCGAGGGGGGACTAGCTATGGATCTCAATGAAGTAAATACTAAACAGTATATTTATTTGGGAGTGTGGGAGTTGGTTGAGGATTTTGTCCTTAGGTTTGTTAATTCCCAGATGCCTCCTTTGGAATCTACTTATCGTCTTGTATCTTTTATATCGAACATTCATCGTTTTCTTAATGCCTTCATTACATGTTAGTAATACTTGACCTTGTTTTCTGTGACTATTCACTTGGGAAGCATGCCATTCAAAAAAATTCCTCACCGATTGGGGAAAATGCTCATATTCAATAGTTTTTTGAAGCAACTCTCTATTCAGACAACTCAGAAAGCAGCTGTAATAAATTATTAGTAATTAATTGGTCATAAATAAAGCAATAAAGTGAGGATCTGTCCAGAGATGAAGCTGAAGGGGTGTGTATTTGATAGCTCACCTGGATGCTGTAGCTCTTCATGAATTCTTTGTGCCAATACAACACAGTCCCTGAGCGCTAAGCGTCAGCGGCTGTGTTCCTGATCCCCCCAGGTACTCGCTTTACCGTGTACCTCAGCGCTATCTTCCCAATGTCTTCCGATAGCTGGGCACGTGTCGAAGTGACTGGAGCTTAATACCAGGTGCATATTCAACACAAACCAGTGACACAGATATGTCACATTCGAGACTCTTCTCATAAACAGCTGATAATGAGAAATGTAAATCCATTCTCTGGCTTTGATGCCTTCTGATAGGGCTGTCAGGACCTTGCGTTTCTCTCACTTTGACACCGTTATTGCCTGTTCGGGGGCCGTATCTGCTTTGCGGGGGGTCTGTGACAATGGATAAATAATTTACATTCCCACGATCCATCAGGATGCGACAGCCCTATTCATGTTCTGCTGTGAATTCTTGTCCTGGTTTCCTCAGCCCAGTTATTCTGATCTGACTGTGCGTAAAAGTCTGGGAAGACCGGCAGTAGCCTTGCAAAGCCTCAACTTCATCCAGATAAAAACCGGGTCTGATTTGAAGTAGCTCATTTTTATGTTACTGGCATCACAGACCCAAGTTTCGTATAACATAATAATATTATAAGACCACAGGGCAGGAGAACACCCTAGATGGGATGTCAATGCATCCCAACACAGGCACACATACAACAAGCAGGGTGTCCCTTTCCTGGTCCCCTGTGTCTCCTGGCCAAGACCCCAGGTTCAGCACACCTCATACTGGAGAAAGGGTAGATTCATTCTAGCTTTGTATTTTCTTTACCTAAATAGGTGGCCACACTAGACCATATGTTTTGAAACGCTCTTTCAATTCCACGCCATGCAGGGGTGTGAGATGTTGGCTAAATGCTGATACGACCCCACGTAATTTCCTTCCAATATAAATTGACATTTCTCTAGTGATCTCATGTATCAATCAGGTCGCACTGCGTTTCGCTGTGGTGCAGCGGAGGGAGCCGGATGCATGGAGGATGCTGAAAAAACACGGAAGCGTGTGTCGGAAAGAGAAAAACCATCTCCTCCCCACCGCATATGGAATATTTCATTTGTTATGTTTCTGAAAGGGTACTTTAGTCTAAGGTTGAAAGACAACGTCCCCCCATACCAGTTTGACTCTGGTGTGTTTACTCAAGGGGAAACACATTAGTAATTGATGTTCTAATCTCACATCTAGCACGGCTAATAAAAGCAGAAGCAAGTAATTTTGTTAATGTAAAAACACATTCATAAATAATTGCCCATTGAACGTGACAGCAGTGACTCCTGCGAAATGAAAGGGAAATTGTATTGTAGATAGCTGTGGTGTTTTTTTTGCCTCCATTTCTGTCCTTTTCATGATTGCTTAGTGCACGTGCCACTCTCTTTAATGCGGACGCATTACTCGCAGCCGAGTGGGGCGTTCATTCCGTTGTGGTCATACAAGAAAGCGGACCGATAAACATTCGGATCATACATCCAGATAGCCCCTGCTTCCATGACAAGTAGGGTGTATCTCAGTGCGGAGAGTGATTGCGTAAGGATTAGCAGGCTCTGTTCTGCTGATCTGAGCGTGGCGAGGGAATAAACTAACCTTAACCTGGCATGTGTGTGAGATGGAGGCTTTGTCAAGTGTGCCACTGGGGTGAAACTGAAGGGGGTGCTGACGAGTCCACTCCCAGAATAAAAAAAAAAAACACTCTTTCTTTGCCCAGCGATGGAAACATGGACCGAATTAATGTTTCTGTGCTGATAGTTTCATCCCTATTTCTCCGGCACATAAAAACTCCCTCCTACATGTACATTATATACACCAGAGCAGGTGGGCTGATTAATTTGGTCACTATTTTTTGTTAAATAACAAAGCCACATGCCTGCTAAGCTACAAGCCTACTTTGACAATGTTCTCCGGGCCACATTTGAACAATTGCACACATTTCTATTATTTCAGGAACAAAACAAACGCAACAGAAGGATATCCTTTGCTTATTACCCCTGGGGCTGTACCAAATACTTAAAAAAATTGCTTCAATCTTTCCTGTGTTTTATTTTATGGTGCCAAAATATAATCACGTTATGTCATTTCCAAATTAAATGAGAGTTTGTTATAAATGTAACTGCTGGATCTGGAGGCCGTGGGTACCTTGTCCCATCTCAAGTCCACCATCGTCCGGAAATTTAAGTAAATCCTTTTTCATATTTCCGTCACCGGAGTTCTCATAGCACAATTAAAAATCCACCAACACTGGAAGGTTTGTTCTCCATGGAAACAGGCTCATTTTAATTGTAGAGTAACAATAAGGACACCTGGCTTCCTGTGCAGGTAAAATTGGCTTGGATTTTTAATTATTTACCTCTCCCCCCCCCCCACAACACATTTTCTTATGGTGAAGGAACCCTGAAATTGGCAGTAAATGAATTAACACCGGACAGATGACTTCATCAAATGTTCACTCCCCTGGAGTGTATCATGATCTTACATAAAGGCTACGCATAAATTAAAATACCGGTAAACAACCATGTAGCGGACATTAAATACATAAATTTCCTATGAGATCCGACCTCCTTAAATGTGCAGCCCTCCACAGAAAAATTGACTGAGCAATTTAGACTGTCGGGTTTTCGTTAACCTGCATCAATCAGACGGTACATTTTTTGGTGCAGTCCATTTGTCAGCTTAATGGAGTGAAATGGAGAAGGTCTGTTTTATGCTTGTTTACTTCTTATTCTGCACGCCGGGAGACCTGTAAAATATGTAAAATGATGGTTCAAAAACAAACATGGGCAAAACCAGTTAAAACACTGCAAGGAACAAACTTTTCTCGACACGCTATTTAGTGTCCACATTCATTTACTAATGAACTAACAATAAGCTGATCTCAGTGACTATCTTTTTGCTTTCAGACATTTGGCTGCAACAGAATTGACCAGCATGTATCGGAGGTGCAAGCAGTGACTAAGGTCCCAATTTGCCGTGTGCATTCCCCACCGACTTTGAGCCAATGTGAGCATAGGTCCAGTGCACTCTGGGATGCCACAGCACTGAAGCAGTCCTGGAGAGTCTCCATTGTGCAGAATTCACTGATTACATTAATTCAGAGGAATAATCAGTCCAATTAAGTAATTAAGAGGTTGAGGAGAGTGAAGCGCAGAAGCGTCTCTGGCATCAAACGATCGTGGTTTAGAAGATCATTTTATTATCAGCATTACACCAGTAAGTAACACCAGTAAGAAGAATGCTGCTTTTTAACTATTTAATTTTTTTTAATTATACATGTTTTTATAGGAATATAGGATATTTGTTGCTTAAATAAATTTTACCTGCTGCCTACTTTGACTTTGATGTCTCTGGCAGCTCTTTTAAATTGCAGAGAAAGTACAGTAAATGGGAGTTAAAAAAAAAAACAGGTTGACATTTTGTTTCACAGGTAAGATGGAGAGACCTTCAACCAGCAGGTAAAATAGCCCTGGCTTTCAGGGGTAATGTACTGTGGATCTTTTGGCCAGTAGGGGTGGGTAGGAAAACACAGTGGAAATATTTAGAATTCAGCATAACCCATTTTGTAGAAATATGAACCTTCAGTAAAGCCTCGCATTTAAGATTGATAGGTTGTGTGACACGCAACAAGATTACGTTAGTGACTTCTATTGCTGATGTAATACAAATAAGAAGTAAATCGTATAGAAAAATGTTAACCATATACAAAAGAAGTAAACTATATATAGGCAAAATCATATAGAAGAAGTTAAAGTACAAAAGAGAAAATACATAAATAGATTGCATACTACATAACAATAAGAGAAGTTACGTTGGCCCAACTTGCCAAGTCATTTACAGGCTGGTTAAAAACCACACCTGCCTGATGATCTGCCCCTGGTGCTGGGATCTGCTCTGTTTACTTTCACTGCTGAGAAAAATCACAGAAACACACCCCCAGCCCCCGTCACTCCCAAAGGCCTCCCTCCCCTCCTGTTTTATCGGAATGGGCAAATTTCATGGCGGTAATGTGTTGATGACAGGCCCGGACAGCAGGAGTGGTGGCAGCGATTGTGTCTGAATACATCCTCATGATATCACTCCCCCCTCCCCCGAGGCCACTCAGCCTGAGTTGGGGGGGGGGGGGGGGACAGATCATTTCAAAAGCGCTTCTATGGAGATGAAGGTAATGGGCAGACATACAGAGATGAGCGAACAAAAGAGCATGCGTTTGTATGAGCAGAGATTTACCCAGCATGCACAGGGTATGGGCGAAAAAAAAAAAGATCCATTGCTGAATAGATCAATCGAAGGTAAAAGTGGCTGAAGGTTGATATAAAAACAGCATGTTCCTGTTGCTAACATGACTGCGGCAACAAACCTTTTTTTTATCTGAATGAGCTATTCTTTCCTTCCCCCTTTTATCGAGAGTTTTATTTGTTCAGAGACACGTGTGCTGCGCGGTGGGAAAGGTGGGGGTACTGTCACTCACCCCCGATTGCTGTCAGTGCCCTGTGGACGCCCAGGGATCTGGCGTGCCGTCGGTCGAGTGTTTCCTGTGCGCCGTGCCTCCATCATGGTTTAACTGTGGCTCATTAGTGGTGCATTTCAAGGGCCGTGCTGGGCTCTTTTGCGTGCATCTCTCATACATTTCGCTCCGAGCCGAAATATTCAGCTGCTTTGTCTACTGTGAACACAGGGCAGGTTACGCGAGTTCACGCTGTATCCATAAAATACGTTATCAAAGCCTCCTGCATCCCTAACCAGGTGGAGTAGTTCTTAAAAGTGCATCACACATAAATTATCAGGGGCGTCTCTAGATATTTATGAAGGGGGGGGTGGGTGCTAAGCCTTTACTAAGTGGGGTCTGATTTTAATGAAAATGAATGAGAACACGTTCTTTAAACTAATTAGTGTGAAATTATTTAAAGCCCCCCTCCCTTAAAACAGCCCCAGTAATGCCCCTGATTATTATATATGCGCTCTGTTGCATCTCTGTGAATTGCATTCGTTTGCCTCTCATTTTTTCTTAAGAAAAGCACACAGAGATGCAACGATCTCTCACAGGATCAGCAGCTTCCCCTAGTGGTCTACACGCACGCCTGTTCTCCCGCCTGTTGCAGCATGCGGGCAAACCCGGATTTTTGCTGGAAAGCGACCCATTACCTGGAATGCTTCTGTCTGTACTATATCAACATAACAAACACAAACAAGCATCCGGTTTCGACATTAAGGCTCCTTATCGCTTTGAGAGCCGTGGATAACTCTTGTCCAGGTTCTCTGATACCTTATGTGCACGGGAAAGACAAAGGTTCATTGTCACTAGAGATCTACGGGCGCATATGTGAAAGAATTCCAAATAATTAGCAAGTTTTATCTTCCTATTCAGCAAAGCTAGTGCGAACATCATTAGGAACGAAACAGTGTTTTTAACTTATAAGAGAAACAGGAAGGAAATTGGCTTGCAAGGATGAGTAAAGGCCTCCGTATTGACAAGCAGCGCTACAGATAGGACTCCTAAATAACAAGTTAATGGATCTTACAATTAGACGTGTCGGGGAAACAAGCGAGGCAAATTAATCAGCGGTGACTGCACTGGCCTCTCAGCCTTGCTTACAGTTATAATGCCACTGACATTCTTTGGGGCTAACTTCCTCTGCTTGATTAATGGTGAACTTTTCAGGAACCGGCACAAGACTGGAATTAGAACCACAAGCCAAAAAAAAGCACAAGGGCCAGAATCCCAGCATCCTGGGCTGGACCCCTCTCTGGGGGTCCTAGCCATGCAAGCAACATGTGTTGTCCTGGTTTCAGTAGGGGCGTGTACAGGGGTGGGGCTACAGGGGCACTTGCTCCAGGTGAAAGCTGATTGGACCCCAAACTGCCCCCTCCCCTGTCACTCACCGATGCAAAACATATCATTGGCTGAAAATAAGGTCAGCCCCTTGGTATGAATTCTGGCCCAACTTATGCCCCCCATCTCTTAAAAAAAATGTCATTACCCTCTATGTCACTCCTTTTTCTCCTCATATCCTGAACACATTTCCCCTGGGTGGGGCGCACACACCCAAATTTTGGACCACCGGCCCCATTTGCACAGGTTGGCCCCCCCCCTCCCCCAAAGGCACACAGAGAGATAAACCCAAGGTAGCCCTGGGCCATTTTTCCAGTTATTCCCACATCCTGCTTTGGCAGGCTCAGTGCTGTCATGGCAAGCGGCCGCATGTCACTGGACATCTGGATAAGTGGTTGCTGTAGAGATGAGATGCAGGGGGTGGGGGGAGGGATTGCTCTCAGAGCCTTCCAGGTCCTACCTAACCCCTCCAAGCTCCCTCCATCCCAGGGAAACTGCAACCGTTTACACACACCATTCAGGCCTGGTTTTTACGTTCCCATGAGTCCATCTGCGCCAGCCAATGCGGGACAGAAAATTCACCGGTAAACCCCCCCCCCCTTCCAGTCCC
>JAODKC010000041.1:20167882-20204801 GCA_026777985.1 Mormyrops attenuatus
TCACCTGCAAATTAGGGTTTCCAGTCCCCCCCACCCCCTGGCATTAGCATTGCAGGAGCAGCGTCGGTCGAATCTGTCTGCCGAGTTGCGAGACGTAATTAGAGAGGAATTTGCATGTTATGACCTACCGCTGTTGGCGAATGACAGGCACTGTTTTGACATTTCCCGCACGCTATAGCGTGAGAGCAGGAGATTTGAAGTATGTATGTGACACACTGAAGGCTGAAGTGATACCACAGTGGGTTTCACTTAACATTTAAAGTCAGAAACAAAGGAGATTAAAGGATTGCACTCCCTGTTTTCATTCGCTCTGAAATCTTCATTCGGGTGACATTTACGGCAGGTCTGTGAAGTTTTCCCGTCATTCTATGGCTTTTGGATATTTTGGGTCATGTTACTGTGAGCTCAGAAACCTTCACCTCACCGCTCCCAACCAGTGTTCCCTTATATCGCTGTGACACGCCATCAAAACTTTATTTGAATGTTATGGTTTTGTGACGAAAATTGTAGAACGTTTAATTCTGGAAGTTTGAGAAAGAGATCAAATTTGGATGCCACGTGATGGTATTTCATAGCTCTGTAAAAAAATTTTTACAGGGTCTTCCAAAGCATTTTTACGTCCTTTGGATGACGGGACCGCTGGGTTAATATTCATTTCTGTTGATCTATGTTGTCTGCATATAATCTGTGATACTCCGGAGCTCCATAAAGATACGATTATGAGTCACACATTTCTGCTGTTCCTGCTGCAACGAGATTTACGAACTCCAGTCCTGCATGCCAAGCGGCGCCTGCGTTTACCACGTTTTTTGCCCCGCAAATTGAGTACCGAGAAAAGAACATTATCTGCCGTTCCTGTAATGGAATCTAGCTATAAATGCCTCTATACCCTCCTGAGGTTTGTCACCTTGATGTTTATCGTTCCTGTAACGCACACACACACACACACACACACACACACAGCTGATGTTTCATGATACTTGGGTGATGTGTGCCACTCAAAGTCACACCTCTGGACATGAAATAAGTCTTCGAACCCGTGATGTTGGTTGATGTGCCCAGCCACCTAACCCATCCTAACAGCCTTGTGGAACGTGACTTCCATAGCAAATGTCACCTGTCAGCAGCCATTATGGAGATCAATGCGAAGGCCTTGGTACTTTCGTTTTATTTGACAAGGTGGGGCGTACACAAATCGAGCCTAAAGCGAGCCTGTGAGGGCCTTCCCTTGGTGCTGTACCCTCCAGCTCCCACCTCTGACTGTAAATGGGTCATTTTCCCAAACTCATTACCATAACATATCAATTTTCTTTAATTTTGCCTCTGGGGTAGCTAATCAGTTTTATTATATTACCATTTATTTTTGTAATAAAAGTATTTCATCAAACCTAGGGCAAGGGTTACAGAGATAAGAAGTAAATTACAAAATCAACAAAAATTGAAAAAAAGAATACATCTTATTAAATAAATTTTATTTTGAGTTACATGCAATGATATACAAACCTGTTATCTAGTTTGTGTTAATTGATCATAAAACTATTACAGTAATGAGCTACATATTTGCAGAGCATGGTTAAAAAGTCATTAAATCAGAGCAACAAATGTCATCATTTTAATATATAAAACTTTAAGGTTATGTCAATTTAAGGTTCTGTTAGCAAACACTGTATTTCATTGTAACTTTTTTTTTAGCAAAATTCTAAAGTTTGTAGGAGGCTTTGAAGTATTTAAAGAAATACAGAACGCAAACATTGATTCGTTTACTAATTTGTGTTTTTTTCATAATAGTGATGTAAAGGGGGCGTGGCTGTAGCGGGTAGGGAGACAGTCTTTTGACCTGCCTTATCAAACTACTGTGAATGTGGAACAGCAATGAATGTTATTATAATAATAAATTCCACAATCCATCCTAACCAGAGGCACATTGTCATGGTCACAGACCCCTGGGCTACTTCAGTTAGCGACACTAAAACTTGTTCAACAGGGAGGTGGTGGCGACAGAAGTTGTTGGGGGCACCTTTTTCAGGCCCCCTTTTAGCAGAGGTCCCTGGGCTGCAGCCCAGCTAAGACCATGCATTAATGCGCCCCTAATCTTAACAGTTTTTCAGTAGTGTCAATTACTCACTCCTATGCCGAGAGATGGCCACGCCCAATCAGAAACCATCATGCCATTGCCTTCCCATTGGCCTTGGCACCTCCTGCAGAAAATACAATACACACTCTCTGTTCTCAGTAATGCCCTTAAATGGTCCCAGCATCTATTGCACATAATCAGGAATCCTGTTTCACTTCATATTAAAGGGGTTTGATGCTTAATGGGTGAAAAATATCTATACAGTGCTACAGTATTTGAAAAACAATTACTGTATAATAATTCTGCTAACACTTCTAGGGGACCTCTAAATTCTACAAGTAATTAATCGAAGGTCGTGTAGCTACTGTGTATACAGGGTGAAGTGGGGGAAAAAACTCTCTACTTTAATTTGATTGTCGCTGAGATAACCAACAACAGTGAATGCCAAGCCGCTGTGATTCAATCACTCATTCATCATGGACCCTTACAGAACTGAATTTCAAATGCTTTTAAGCCTTAATTAAAACTCCCATGAAATGGTCCCAAAACAGAAATAATGTTTACATCACCCTCAGTTAAAGGTTCAATACGTAAATTAAAGACATCATTCTAACCTGCAGGGAAAATAATAATCTGCACAGAAATGTAAAAGGTCCTGAACTAAACAATTATTGAATGTCAGAGAAGTTTTTTTCTGTTTGGGCTTTGAAAGGATTTGACCTCTAGCGTCCTCTAGTTTAAATGTCATACTCCAACACAAGATAAGTCGTAACTGATTATCGCCACGCTAATACCTTTGAACTCGTGTGCTTCCTCCCAGCTGTCATTCAAATTTGTCGAACGAATGTCCTTCAGGCCACGAACGTGTGATGCAGCCCATTAACAACGAAGTTAATTTGCTGTATCAAGTCGCCTTTTTGCGTTTTCACCGGGGACTTACCATGGTCGGTTCCCAGAAGATGCTCTGTCTTTAGTTCAATCCACACTTAGTCATGAAAGTCAACTGTCTTTGAAGAGCCCTGCAAGTACCTTCACAGATGTGACAGAAAATTTTCATATGTACAGTGTTATGTAACGTCTGCCATAGTACAGCTCTCATCTGCTGAAGTGAAAACCTATTGCTGAAAAAAGTGATTAGGGTGGGAAGTGTACAGTAAAACAATGTTAAACATTCATAATCAAATCATCTAATCAGAGCACAGAAGCTGCATCTGTCAGGATACATACTCATAACACAGCTGGAGCCAAATAACTGTTGTTATAGTTATACAGAGTAACTGACCCAGAATCACTTAACATAGAGGTTCTGGTGTTTGTGTCTCAAGTAGAAGTGTTGAAGAGCACCATCTGCGTCGTTTAAGCATTGTTTCAAGAGCAAGACCTCGTGAATCTAACCAGGACTGCTTGTTTGAAAACTGGATGGATGGATGGTGTTTCTCAGCCAAGGATAGGGTAGTACCCAAATAAATCTACACAGTGTTGGTTTAATTCAATGTTTCTCAACCTCATCCCTCATCCTTGGGGACTGCCAGACAGTCCACATTTTTGATCCCGATTTCGGTTTTCTTGATTGTTTGGTTCAGGTATGTTGTATGTACCATCTGGGAGTCCCCCGAGAACTGGGCTGAGAAACACTGAATTAAACCAGGAGTGTGAAGATTCATTTGGGTATTACTCTACCATTTTCCTCATGATGACCGGCTAGGATCTGTTCTACATCACAAAGTGCTGATTTCTTTTTTAAATGAACTTTACAGAGGCGGTCGTTTGTTTTGTGTGCTTTGGGGAGAGTATACTCTTTTCTGGGCACTCTTCCAGGTGAGGATTTGGGCCACGCTTGGGCAGGGGACCTGGGAGGATGCTGTATCTTCTATCGTCAGTTTTGGCTTTATTGCTCACTAGACCTGGGACTTGTTGGATTAGGGCACCAGCAACAAGGGTGGGGTGTATGGTGGTGAGGGAACAGTGGGGGCATATGGTCTGCCAGGCACTCCCCCACCACCCCCACTGCTCTGCGGGCGTGCGGGAAAGCGTGCTGTGGCAGCCCAGAAGTGGCGGGTACATCTGTCGCCTCCGCTGGCTTCCCGCTGCTGTCCTTAACGCCGGCATCATTGGGAAAAACGGTCCCCCCTAATCTCTCCTCATTATTCAACCTGGTGAGACAGTAACAAATCAATAACGGTTAGGAACGGCTTAGCTCCCACCTGTTGTAACGAGTGGCAACGTGCACCTGCCCACCAGCAAAAGTCAACATAAAAAGGTCAGTTCAATGGCTGTTTGGGTTGAACATAAAATTGCCCATTTATATATAAAGCATCCACTCTGATTGAGAATCATGATTAGAGACCAAAGATGAACATACAAATGGGGAAGGGTCTCTCTGCTCCAGCAGCTCTAAAATACCCCAAAATTCTGCCCTATTTGGATGAACTGGGTGATTATTGGAGGTTAAAGACATATCCTTGAACTCCTGTTGTAGCTGGTATTTTTTGCACAGAATAAATTAAGGTGTTTATCACTAATCTCTGTGCCGTCAGTGTGACCCATTTTCAGTTCCTCTAGAAAATAGCTGTAATCCATCGGTCAAACGATTTTAGCCGCTAATAACTAACAAGTTATCCCCCCGAGTCATGTTTTATTGGCCTGAGCATTTACGCGACTAAACGAGAAACTGGAATTGTATGACACTCCAGCTGTCACTGTAGGCTGAAAGCCTCACAACCCATGTCATTCATAAAGATAAAACATTAGAAGCCCACTGCAAATCTTGCTGGATACCTCAAGGTTTCTTCTTTTTCGCTTTAATTCGCCGCTCAGAAGCACAAAGGCTTCAGTGATCCCAGGAGATGTCTCCTGCTTATTTTGACCCAACAGTTTCGAAAAGCTCAGCTGTAACTTCCTCCCCATTAGCAGCGTCACAAGAGCTTGTTTGGCTCCGGATTTGACATTTTTCTCGCGCGGGCAAAGGTAAACCTGCGTCGTCTAATTCAGCCACCAGGCTAGCCACTTTAGCCAGCCGCTATTCTGCCAATCCAGTATTGTCCTCCTTACCAAATGGCATCTGGATTAGCTGCTAAGTAGTTAGCCAGAATATCGCCTTATCAGTCACACTACTTGGAGACACAAATGTAGTAATACATGCTCACTTAATGCAGTAATTAACCAGTAACAAAGTATTAATTACGTACTGATACCACGTTTGTTCATCATTAATCTTGATGGTCCATGTATTCTATGCAGGAACTAAATTAGTTAATAACTAATCAGTTAATAATTACATGCTGTTGAGATTGATTAATGATGAACTAACACTTAGTTACTGATTAATTAGTGCATTAATTAAGCTTGTACTATTATTTGTGTCCATTCAAGTAAAGTGTTACTCCTCCATCTACTAGCGCGTTTCACAATCTGATAAAAGGGGAGAGATTATTGTTACGTTTATTATTATTAATTTAATTTATTTTTTAAATAACATATGCTCTTACACTGCCAAAAAGAGGAGCTGTTGCTATCCCCGTCACCAATCACCCCACTGCAAAGTCGCAGAGACAGGAAGGACAAGCAAGCAGTCACTTCATGTCAATGGGGAAAAGAAAATGAGAGGGAATGGTGATCATTTATAGTCTTCACATGCGGACGCTGCTTTCCCCCGTGCCCAGCGAGGCGTGCCTTTTTGAACAGCGCCATCTTCAGTCTGCCAGTATGTATACATCAGATAAGATAAGATCATACATATGTATAAAAGAAATACATATATAAGAACATACAATCAGGTGGAAAATTCAGGCAGGGATGGCGGCTTCAGCATTAATCCTTGTGGGCTGAATGTCTTGACAGTGTCTGTGACAGCTAAGGTTTTCAGAGTCTCTGCAGGGAAATGCTGTATGACGTGCCCTTTTGTGGGGGGGAGGGGGTGTCTATGGGGTGCAGAGTCACTGAGAAAGCAAAATGTGCACTGAAGAGTAATTGCACTGAGACTACAAAGGGACAGTCTTTTCTTATTTTTTTTTTTTGCGGCCACACAGCGACTTTGTCTGTCTTTCTCGGGCGAACGGACACTGTATCATCCTGAATGGTGACTCAGGCACCGTGGGCCTGTCCCACTGTATTTCTCCCTCCTCTGAAATACAACCTGGCCCTGAATTCAATTTTTTTTTTACCACTGTGGTCCTGTGAAATATCAGACTACTCCAAGTGCACTTAACAGTTTGTGTGGGTTGCTGCTGAAGAGCCAGATTCTTATCAATAAAAAAATATATGAATAAGCTTCAGATTTGATCAGACCTACTATGTGCGTGCTGTAACTGTACTTTATTCCTCAGGATCCCAGCAGAAGTGCAGTGAAGCTGCGATAACAGCCTGTTATTCTGTAGTTTCATGTTCCCAGTACTTTTCTACCCTCTATCAGATTTTCACAGCCCGGGCAAACTTAATTATTTATTACTCTAAAAAACGAACACGAATTAAATAATTTATCACAAACAAATTATTAACCCATTTCAGGGTATTTTACTGGAGTACAAATAACACAGGGTGCCATCAGTGTTTTCTTCTGGTCTATTTAATGACAATACGCCACCTCGGAACACACCATTTGTGGTTCCGGAAAGTTCACAAGCCTGAAACCCGGTCCCAAAACCTAGAACATTCTGGGGTTGAATTCCTTCTTGTGTAAAACTGTTAGCTCTGCAAGTTGCTTGGGATAAAAGTATGTGGTAAGCACAGGGCTGCGATTTAATCAGTCCAGCTCTCCACCACTACCACGGAGGAGGCCTTTGGAGGAGAGGATAACAGCTGGCCTCAGCAGGGTGTGGGCAGTCACTGTTCTCCTGGAGAAAAAATCATGAAGCTGCAATTTCAACAGGAGCACGTGCCCTGCCAGACAGACGAGCCAATGGGGAATCCTAATGTGAAATCTTAAGGTCCCCTACACACAAAAAGATAACAGTAATGTTTTTTTCTTGGCCAGACATAGTCATGACCTTTTTTATCTGCCTTCTCCAAGGCTGTCGTGAACCATAACCATCTCTTCGCTCCCAAGTTCACATTAAAAGACGTGCACACAGCACAAAAGAACTTTAGGACTCGAGAACTTCAAACCTCCACTAAAAAAGGCACATTCGTTAAAATGCACACAATTCCTGTGAAGCGACACCATATCGGCTGTTACTACTAACACTAGCCGCCGTCACTTATAACGTTGGGGTGGCGTTGGTAGCTCAGTTGGTAGCACAAGGGCCTCATGCCTACAGGGATGTTGGTTCATGCCATAAAATAAAACAACACACAGAAGTCAACACAGAAGAACGACCACTTGTAAAGTTTTCCGCTCATTTCAGACACTTTCATATGAATAGCTTGTGGTGCCATTGTCCTGCTGGAAAAAAAATGAAATCAAAACACTTTTTGCACCCCTTAAATAGAACATAAAAAACAGAACATTCTATCCCCCTCATATAGTGTGAAAGGTAGGTACCCCAAAGCGAAAGGAAATATCTCTGGTAAAACTGAGAACACTGATCAGGAAAGCAAGGACTCATTTTGCCGAAAGCTGGAGTAGAAGTGGCTCTAATCAGTTTCTCTGCACGCTCAGTGGCCACAGTCAACAGGAAGCCTGAGGGAGGCTAGTGGCTATGGTATAGCATTCCAGCCAACACGCGTGGGACAATGGCTGTTATTCATAACAGTTGCCACTAGTTTCACAAGAGCGACGGGAGGCTTCTTAAATATTATATGCCACAAGGCCACCCACCTGCACCCCCGCCCA
The DNA here is from genome assembly GCA_026777985.1 of Mormyrops attenuatus. NCBI lineage: Eukaryota > Metazoa > Chordata > Actinopteri > Osteoglossiformes > Mormyridae > Mormyrops > Mormyrops attenuatus. The sequence continues at coordinate 20,175,727 of JAODKC010000041.1, forward strand.
GCCTGCCTGTTCGCACTCGCTCCCTTTCATATTCTTTAAAGTACAACGGTGTCCGTTCTAAAGTGATGCTGATAACATCCCTCCTTTGTGGCGAGCGGAGATGAGGGACGGAAAGAATAGGCACGTAAGCCCGAGGATCGCGCAGGGTCCAGCCGATCGGAGTGAATGGGAATATTATATCTGATGATCTGAGAGCAGCCCGGCGTACAAACCAACAAAAGGAGAGAAAGGGGATGGAAAAAGGCTGAGAGAAATAAAAAAGGAGGACAAAGGTAGAAAGGGAAATCAGGAAAAACACGGGGTGTTTGTATAGAGCGCCGCTATTATTATTACTATTATTATTCTCTTTCAAATGTCATTAAAAGAAGAATGATCTACTTACTTTTTAACTAACTCCCTGTACAACTTTTAACATAAGGCTATCAACAGCTACAAAAAGTCCCCTTCCTCTTGCATTAACTAATGTTCTTGTACCTAAGTGACACAGCGGTAGATGTCTGAGAGGCTGTATTAGTGTCATATGTATTTGTTACCAGGAAACACCTATGACTATGGAAGCAGTGAGGGTATCTTTTCAGACAATTTAAAGTGATTTTGGCCACTCTATGTTCTTATTCCTGTCATAGCCTACAAGGCAATTGCTATCATACAAGTTTAAATACTTTATAAGTATATGCTGGGTATTGTGTGAGTTTTTACTACTACACATACAGCATCAACTAGCTCTACAAACAAGCTAGCTACACCGCTCCACTATATAATAAAAACCATTATTACTAATTATTAATGATCATTTCAGGCTTATGCCTCCTTATAAGAAACAATAAAAAAACAGTTCAGGGAGCTGCTGAATTATATAACAGATAATATATGAGTCTAAATTGCAACAGACTAGCATCTGATCAAGACTATTTCCTGCTTCAGGCTTACAATAATCCTGCCCAGGTAACAAAGAAATGATTTACTTTTGTTTTGTCACCTGACAATAATATTCTGATAATTAGGCCCCAGTGTGCTGTCGTGGATTAAGACACTTTGAGACAACAACCTGTTTGTTTGTTATTCATTCAATCTATAGTGCGCATTATTTGAGTACATACTAACCTGTGCAAAGCTGCTTTCGGTTTGTTCTAGGCCTTGGGAGTGTTTGCCGAGGATTAAGAAAAGTATCGGTAAACACAAACTCATTGTTGAATGGATAGGAATACTGCTATGACAATTAATCCAAAGGCAGCACAAGAGATTTGCACACACGCTATCACAAGATTAGGCTAAATAAAGTGTCTGTATGGTAGCCAAAGTTACAGCACACCAATTACACGCATTGTCATCCATCGTTTTATCAGGCAGTCACATCGTATACTAAATTAATGATTTATTTAAAGACCGCTGGATCTTGTACAAACATCCATCTCACTGGCGGCTAGGCTCTGCTTGCCCTGCTGTATGGCCTGTGGCAGATTCCCGTCACTACCTGCTAGTCCCAGTTGGTATGTACGCAATTCTGGAACTGGAACGACCTGACCAGTACACATTCCTGGTCTAAACCACTTTGCAAAGAGAAACTCATCAGCAACAGCGCAAGGTATTAAATTGACACAACCCGGTGACAAGGCAAACATGTTTCAGAAGGTGATGTTAATTAACTTGCGCTTAGCATCTGTCAGGCGTAGTCGTGTGCCCCTTGCATCCTCTCCTGTTGTCACCTGGTAACAGTTATACTGTTGTTCATTACAAGCTCAGTTTGCATTTTTCAAAATATATCTCTTGACCTACATCTAAAAACATGCTTTTCCACGCTCTGCTCCAAATTTTTAGGTGGTCCCTTTTTGTACCTTGCAGTAATGTTAAAAAGTTACTTCTACAGATGGAATAATGGATTAGTGCCAATTAACTGCCAATTTAACTGGAATTCCTTATGTCATCGCCTTTGGCCTGTGAAGAATGAAAAAACACTTTAGCTAACTGTGTTATTATCCTGGTGCAATATGGGTCATATTAATTTAGAATTGAAACTGATGTAATTGAGTTTCAAGACAAAAACAGATTAGAAAATCAGAAGGCCACAGAAACCATAAATGTTTTTAATAAAGGAAATCGTTTGTTTACTTAAGCAGTCAAAATGCTGCTTTGTTGTACTAAAGGTTGATCAAAAGGAGTCTGGATTAAAGTTTAACAAGGACACAGAACGACGTGTCTTCAGTGGAGAGAACTTGAAAAGGAAAATGTTGCACGCCAAGAGCATATTAAATGACTTGGGAGCGAAAGAAAACGCAACACCAGTAGCCACCAAACGTTAGCTTGGATCAGCGATCATTAGCTATGACGGTAGCGTCTGTTGCGGCTCAACATTTTGTCAGCTCCTCTCCCCACCAAAGTTTCTATTAAATCATGAAACACAAGTCACCTGGGATTCAACACTCTAAAGGGCGTTGATTTGAATAAAACAAACAAATAAGATGACACCGATGCCATATTTTTGCAGCTGCTGTTAGCTGATTAAAGACAGCTTTTTTTTGTCGATATATTTTTCATTCTCTTTACACATGCCTCTTTGCTTTCTTATGCAAATAAATTTGATATTTTTATTTATTTATTTTTTATTTTTATGCTTTTGGCTTTGGCTTTGTTTAGGCTTTGATGTCTGACATTTTTTTTACGGTTCCATGTTAAAACATGGAGCTAATTACTAGCCATGTGCTAAGAGAGCTCTTGCCAGTGTATGTTGAAAAAAGCAGAATGTTATGTTGTGAAATGTTTAAATGAAAGAAAAAAGGGTGAAAATGATTACCTAAAAATTAGTTTTAGGTATTGGGCGTTACAAATATTTTATCCCACACTATTTTTCTGTTTTATGTTATATTTAATACTTTATATTAGGAAAATCTGCAATGACCTCATAAAAGATAAATGGCAGTTGTCTAAAATGTAATAACCATTTCAAAAACTATGACATGCCTTATTTGTACCTATTTTGGGCAAATGAAAAGTTAATCACTAAACATTGTTAATCATTTATAAATGACTATCAGAGCTTCTCAAGGAAGGGCACAGCGACAAAACCACGTGACACACGCACACAGCAGCAAATTGATTCTTGTTGGGGATTGTCGATTTTCTGGGAACGAAATGAGAGTCAGGACGAGATAATATAACGATAGTGAACCACTGATGGACTCATGTGACTCTCACACCTCCCACACACACAGACTTATATCTGCACGCATATCATTAGCATGGTTTGCTATGATACTCACTTTTATACTAAAATGTTCATTAAGTCATTACCAAAACCAGACACCATAAGAACAACAGCAATGTGCTCCCCAGACAGCCCCATCTCCCCCACACCCCATCTAATCCCTACTCCTCCCACAGCCTCCAACCTCTACAATCTACTGTATAGCACACCTACACACTGTCCCCAATTCTCCAAAAAAATCTTAATTAAAACCCCAATTTCATGTGACTTGTAATCAGGCTCACTGGATCTGCGTCCTGAATGTAGAAGTGTAATGTATTATTATGTTACATGGTGCGTTAAATGATAAGATGTTGATTCATATGTTAAGCCAATTTATGAGGGAGGTCTTCCTCATGGTGGTGTTTATATGTGTGTGTGTGTGTTTGTGTGTGTGTGTGTGTGGGGAGGGGGATGGGGGGGCCCTCCATAATAGCAAAATACCACCACAGTCTCCTAATTACTCTGTTTCCAATCTTTCAGCATCTGAGCTGCAAAGCGATAACAGCGCTAACAGGCTCGCGGGTAATTCCGCTTGGCACTTAGCGAAGCTGTCTCCTTATCAATTTTCAATAACGCTCAGCCGATCCATCGTGCCCCACAGGCTGGTGACAGACAGGCCACCCACCCCCGTACTGCTCGTGACCAATTCACCAGATGCTGCAGTGCTCGGCGGGCACTGCGCCTTGGCACTCTGCCACCTCTCCTACTTTAGGCGCCTGAGGCACTAGGAGGCCGGCAAGACCCCTTGAAGAACATCGATCGGCTTACCCGAGGTTCATCCCGCTGTGTCTCCACTTATTTTTTTATTTACTGTCCCCGTTGTCTGTGAGCAGGGAAAACCAAGACAGAAGGCTGTCGCTTAAGCCTGGCAGCCGGTAGGGGAGCAGGAATAGGTGCCGCGGACAATGACAGCTGCTAAGAAACTGTCAGGGCAGACATTCTGAGAGGACCAGGTTCCCGGGGCAGAAATACCAGGAGACCCCTCAGACATTGGCAAGGGGCCCTGGTGGGCAGTCTTATCACTAAGGCAGCGTCTGATGACCTGCTCCCACCATCTGCACGCCGTCTGTCATGCCTTTCAATCACACGCTCCACGAAGGACAGCAAACAAATAATCTTACGGGTTGTGCAGAATTTCTTAGGTCCTGATCAAGCAGTGATTGGTCACAATAACAGAGATAAGTTCTCTGCCCTCTACGTAGTTGAGAAACCACAAGACACCTGTGCCTTATACAGTATTAATAGTAGCAGCATAAAAACAAACCCTTTTTTAATTAACTTTGGATTGCCTGTGTGTATTTTAATACTAATGTAATGTTTTACCAAGCTGTTATAATCCTTGCCTAATGTAGTAGTAACAATTAAGTACTGAAACACCAAACCCTTGGGTACACGTAGATATGAAATTGGAACAATACTCTTTTTGCCATTTGCATGAGTTCATTAGGATACCTCTTTTCACAGATCCCATCCTGCTGTTATTTGAGGCATATGTATAGTTTAGAGCAAAGCTTGAGATTTGAGCACTAGGTTACAGCGTTTTGTCAAGGGCCTAACAAGCATTTGACTGTTCTGGCAAGGAGGGGATTCAGACCACCAACCTTTGAATTTGAGTCACAGAGACCTAACCCACTGACCCATTCACCTATATTTTGCACTTGCTGAGAATTTTTCTTGAAGTTTTTAAATCCAGAAATCACACCATTTCCAACCCAGTTCTCATCTAAGTGGGTTTTTAATCTAAGGACAAAGACAAGATTTTATCTCACAAAGAAAATATGTTTTGCTATTGTAGTGATTTTAGAGAATTTATTTTAGTTAATTCTATAATCAATCTGATATTTGCCTCAAACAAAGACAGAAAAATCTAATTTGATAAGGGGGTAAGGAAGCCTCACGTTAATTATCAAAGATAACCTATTTGCGGAACTGGTTGAGCAATGATTAACATGCTATTAAACATACCTCAGTGATTTCTCTATTTTGATCAGTGAAAACCTTGAGAAGACGTGTCTTTTCACTCAGCTCGATTCACTTTGAACTCTCTTATTTGGCAAGCATCACTACTTTAAGAGTCTTCAAACACACACTTGTTGTTTAATATTCGAAGTAGCTAGCTCTAATCTGATACTAACATCAATATTGGTACACACTGTGTACTCCTTTTTTAGTACAGTATATTTTGTCCGAACTGGACACATTTCCAACCTGGACACCCAGAAAGGAAAGATGCTTTGCTTACTTATATTAAGTAATAAATTGGTTAAAATAAATTAATCTTGCCTTTTGAAAACAGAATGAAAATATCTGCGCAATGAAGTTGAATTGTGAATTTCAGCAGGTGCCACAGCTCAGTCTCCATTAAAATCGTCCATTTTGCATAAATGTTTATCCTTGAATGAATTATTAATTTAAATTTCAATTTAAAAAAGTCCTGCCAATTTATGAAAGGCATTTCTAAAAGTGAAAACATTTCAGGCTGAATAACTGCCTTCCAAAGAAAATCCTGAACATTTGTTTTTGACTAATTGTCTTTTTTCGTGCATTTCGTTAGTCACCATGAAATACCCAATAACCCATTCTCAGTTCCTAGTTGGCCGGAATAAGGTGATGCATAATTTATTAGCTACAGTAAAGGTAGATCAATGATCTTTAGGAAACTGCTGTGTAAAAAGCCTTTTACAAGTCGTCAGAGTGTTAGCTTTCATTGCTTAACCGCTGAAACAAAACGAGATCTTTACTCCGCGAAGCTATATCGGAAAAATTGTTCAATCTTCTTTGATAAACAGCATAGCTTTGGGTCTGATTTAATTTAGTTTACGGTAATAATGCTAGACACCCCAAGATAATTGAATTACACACACACAGACATCATTAATGGAACTAGAGGAGTAGCTGAAGCAGTGAGCTTTCACTGAAACACAAGGTTGCTGTAGAAGAACATTGCTACCTTCATCACTAATAATTCAGAACCATTTTCCCTTGTTAAATTAATTGGGTTGGTTATTAAAAGTGACAAGATTAATTAAACAGACATAAATTAAAACATTAGGAATCCATCAAATGAAAGGAGAGCTTGATGGCGTATAATTAACTGCAGAACTTAGATTGTATTCTGTTCCCCTGCTCTCTGTTGGCAAGGAGACGAGGTATATATGCTTGCTATAAAATCAGTTAATTTATAGGCGCTTATAAGTTTCGTTTGCCTGCACTACATGGCTTTCTCAGTCCTAGGTTTGCATTGCTTGTGATAATTGTTATTCAACTCTTTAATCAAAGCTACCTGTAGACAAAATAAATGAAACAGAATGGGAATGTCCTTTATCAGTGTTCTGACTGCATTTAGTCAGTGTGGGGATGCTGTCAGCCTGGAGCCTGCCCCAGGACGTACTGGGAATAATGCAGGGACACCAGTCCATCACAGGGCTTACACTCACAAGGACATTAGATACCAATTCATCTCAACTGCTTGCCCTACTCAAGCGCCACACAAATCTGGGCCAGGAATCAAAACCGCAGTCCTGAAGGTGTATTGTCCACAGAGCCACTGCACCACCTGATCAAGTATATTTTTTATTTATATGGTTTAAATGTAGTCACATTGTTAGTGAAGTTTGAAGTTAATTATGAAATACTGGTATTATTCGAGTCACAAATAAGTGACTCGCTGGACAAAAACAACCTTTAAGCTGATCGTGTGCACGCAGTGTTTGTTGGATGTTCTCCAGAAGGAGTCTCCTCTTGCCGTGAACATTTGCTGGGTTCACACTCCCACTCCTCTCCTCCTGCACAAAAGAAATGCACAAGGAAGGATCCAGAAGCACGTGGGATGCCGGTGCCCCATCCTTTTGGGCATCTCCTTTGATTTTCTGGCATGAAAGTCTCACAGGAATTTCAACATCTGCCTGCTGTCTCACATGGCCGGGTCATCCGCTCGGAGCGAGAGCCCAGGCTCGAAACGCACTCAGTCAATAACACATTTAGCACGAGAAACGAGACACTCGCTGCGTGGAAACAGGGAAATATTGACAGCATCTGATGGAAAAAGTGCCTGTCTTTGTTATCTCAGTGTTGGGACTAATAGAGGTGGCCGTCCGCCCTGAGGAAAAATCCCATGCAGGCGCCTAGTCTGGAAGCTCTTGGGGACAGACGCCACCATGCCGCACGATTCTACACCTGCCTCTGAGCCTCTACAGAGAAGCATAATACAAGTCAGGGAAAAGAAGCTCCTCGCATTTCTCATCAAAATGTTTATATATAGGCCTAGTTTAACTTAATGGAGAAATGGATGCTTTTTTAATTATTAAATTACGCGGAAGTTCAGCTACTCGATGTGAATGAAAAGTCTAAACACGGTGAAGCTTAAAAACGAGAAGTGTCCCATCCAGGTATCCTTTTAATTATCTTGGTGGCATGAAAAGTAAACACGCTTAGTTGTAAATGGTTACATTTTTCACTGATGCCTGCTAAAACCAACGATATTTACAGAGCAGAGAGTATGTATGTATGTATGTAGGTATGTTACTGATGTCATTACAGAGGCAGCTACGAAGTCTCGTTGATCAACTTGTGAATTCCACTTACGCAATGACAAATAAACCTTGATCCTAAGTTACCCTCTTCTCCCTTCGCCCTAATTCCAGTGCGCATTACGTGCAGGTCATTGTGTTTAAATTGCACTCGTGTTTATCTTACGAAAATAGTTAAATTCAGTAAACAAAGCAGCTCAGCTCCACAGCGGTCTTACAGAGGTTAACCATCCCTGTAAGCGTATGCCGGTTTAGCATTAAATTTTCAAATTTAGAAAGTTCTACACAGTAGTTTTTTTTGTTCGATGTTGTCTCTGTCGGAGATGTTGCTTAGGTTAAATAGCTTTCCAGGCGGAGTCTCCCCTGGTGGGTCTATAACACAGTCTGGAACGTTCTGCTGCCAAAGCAGGTGGGCTAAAAACCAGCACCTCCCAATCAGAGTCTGTTGCTCTTTCAGGGAAATCTACGGGTCTCCAGCTGCCTCTTCTTCTGTAAAGGGTGAAGCAGCTCACTGTACTTGAAGCCTTGCGAGATCAAGCACTGGACTTTTTGCTGCCTCTGGTGTACAATGGCATTGTGAATACCCTCCCCAATCCTTTCCACCTGTAAGCATGTTAAGTTTGGTTCAAATGGAACTTTGGCGGAACCATAAACAGGACATGGATACGTGAGGCAACATGAGTATTGGGGGACCACAAAAATTCCTGCTCCCATGCTGGTGAAGGACAGATGTTCAAAGTGACTCCAGGTCCACCACTAGCCAAATTGGCTAAAGCTGTAACATTAGAAACACCATGGGACCATCAGGCACACTTGGATGGACACTGATACCTAGTCCAAGGGTCTTCCAGCCCTCTAAATGGACTGCATCTCTTAGGTCTCTTCATAGTGCCTTAATTCCCTCAAAAAGAGCCTGGTTTGTTTAGCCCGACTAGGGAATCACTATGAGATGTTTAATTACAATATTAATAATGTTTAAAATATCATCAAAAAATGTTACCGAAAATATTTACAGTAAAAAGCCAGGCCGTCCCAAACACAAGTCAACTAAACATTAAAATATTCATTCAAACATGCATGTAGTTGTTCAATACCTTTAACCAAAAGACTAGCTTGTGTAGCATGTTCATTCGCATTTAATCACAATGTATATTTCTCTGACATTAATTATAGATGGGCTGTCTGTTCTTAATCCCATTCAAAACTGACATTCACCAACGAGACCTGCTGGATAATAAAAGAGCCAGTTGTCTTGTATGTTTCTCTACAGGATTCCATTGTTTGTTAGCTTGTTTCCTAGCAAACCTTTTAATTATCTCCACAATATGGAGCTAAAACTTGTTGCTGGGCAAAGGCTTGTTGCAGTTCGGCTCTAGAGTCAACCATCAATTAGCATAGCAAAGATGGGTGAATGAATGGACAGTCAATCATGATAAATGCAGCTCTTTAGGGAGGAAATTGAATTCAGTATCATCGTATCTAGCAATTTTTTGTAGAATCATTTTGTTTCATCTCTCTGCTAGCTGCTAACAGCTTGTGTGATTGGACTGGTGCATCATGGCTTTCAACTCGGAAGACTGGGTGCTATTGATCCCACCCTTTAACAATTTGAGAAAAGACAACTTAGTGGCAATTGCAGACTTTTTCAGTATCTCAGTATCTCATAGAAATCCGTAAAGAAAGTTTTGTACGAGGGGTTGGTAGATATCGGGGTTCTGCTGGAGAGACCTAAATTGGAGGGAAAGATGTTACCACAGGAGAGATTAAGGTGCTTGTTTCAGCCGGCGGTGAGGATAAGACCCTGAGTCCGGGCATAGATCTGGTGAGTCCCCCGACAACCAAAGACGTTTCAGATCCTGCGGTGGCTCAGCATCTCAAGAAGCTGGAGCTCGAGGTGAAGCTACAAGACAAACAGATTCAGCTCCTTCACAAACATGAGAAGGAAACAGAGGCGGAAAAGGCTATTAAGCTTAAACAGCTGGAACCGCTTGCAGACTGAAGCATCATGGCCTGGAGCATCAATTCCTATTTCATTGACCCCAGTGACAGTTTCCCTATCTGCTTTCGATGTGCGTAAGCTTATTAATTTGGTACCTCCATTCGGAGAGACGGTGGCTGATTCGTGCCTTCAGTGCTTTCATCACATTTTTTCAAAGCTGCAGTGACCCAAGGAGATCTGGACTCCGTCCTCGTGATGTACGATGGTGGGTAAAACCCAAGCAGATTTAGCCACTCAGCAAAGGTGGAATTATGATATTATAAAAGCTGCTGTGTTAAGGGCATATGGACTTGTTCCAGAAGCTAACCATCAAAGATTTAGATGTCATATCAAGACTTCTACACAAACATTTTGTGGAGTTCACTAAGGAAAAGGGAGTCTTATTCAACAAGTGGATTGCTACTAGTTAAATTTTAACAATGGAGCAGCTCATAGAATTAATTTCATTAGACCAGACCAGTTGTACACTGGTTGTAGTACCAGCTGTAGTATACTTTAATGTGATGTTTCCCAACACCGGTCCTCAGGGACCCACAGACTGTCAACGTTTTTGCTCCCTTCCAGCTCCAGGTAGCAAAAACAGATTGGGATACACTGCTTTAATGAAGAATCAACTGTGTTAGCAAATTCCACCGCCATCAGGCCACCCCTCCCACTCAGCAAGATTCACCATTCCCCCCTCCCCTCAAACTTGATTAGCGAATAATTGATAATACATTGTTTTTTTAATTATTATTCTGTTTAATTTCTCCTTTTGCTAAAAAAGGTTAAGTGCCCCCCAAGATTTAGTTTGAGATCCCTGTTCTAGTTGCAGTACTCATTGTTGGTTGGATGTGTTAACATGGGGTATATGCCTCTATATACAATATTTACACAGCCAGACATAGTCTAGGTGTTGGATGATATCGGATGGTTGTTGATACAGTATAAGTGTGTGCTACCGACTTCCAGTTAAAGGTGCTGCTTCGATCCTATGAAATAATCTAGCAGGGATTAACGCACTTCTGGTCCCTGAACACTGGTAATGTGCTAGATTCCACTACTGATAATCTGGCTAACAAGACTCCTTCTGCCTTCCCTGCCTGTGTAGTGACCTGTTCTGATTCTTGGAAAGTTGCCCACATGCTGGAATTATCAGATGCATTTCTAAGCCTAAGCGAAAATAACTAATTTTAGTGCAGACTAGTCTAGTTACCAACAAACAGACAGACAGCTGGGAGGAAACTGTCTCGTATCAGAAATCTGACGATTGACATTTTAGGTAATTCATTGTGATTATAGTGGTTTTATTTTTAATTGCTGAAAACTGAACTTCGGAATGGTGTTGAATTTGAAAATACGGTAAGCTGATGGTCTATTTGCAAAAAAAAAAAAAACAAAAAAAGAGAAATCTGACGATTCATTTGCAACTTACTGGTCTAACACTATGTGGAGAACTGGTTTTTAAAAAAGGGTATTTCATTGAGAATGGTATGCTAATGCATGGGAACGTCCCTTTTTCCTCTTACAAGCTGTCAGCCTTTGAAGAAGCTGCTGATTCACCCAGTTGAAGGAAGTGCCCCTACTGGACTGGGTACTTATTCAGGGATGTATTGAAAATGATTCCGAAGTTCATTCTCCTACTACTGCCTATATAGGAATTATACGTAGTTCACTATATAGGGAATTAGTGAAACCTGTCGACGGTTTCAGACACTACATTTCAAGATGTACTGTATTTGTATCCTAGCAACCATTGACAGCTGACATCTGCGAATAGCAAAATACAGAGACAACATTAAGCGAATAGTGGAGATAAAGTGATTATGAGTGTGTGAACCTGTAATTTCTTTAAAATCATTTTTTGAAATTATTATTATCTAAAAATGAAAAGTCAGTTTCAGTCTTTACAGAAATTGCTATTATCATCATATTACATTTGCATGCATTCTTATTGTATTATCTGAGCAGTCAGTTGGCAGCAAATTTAGTGTTGCATTATGGTATACCTGGAGGATTGCAGTAGACATCATCTACATTGCCCAGTGGGAGTTAGAACAGAGCTACAAAATGGTGAACACATTGTATAGGCCGATTTCAAAAACAAGCCTGAGATAAATGAACGGAGGACGGGGAGGTGTGGGATTTTGCCAGTAATTTTAGTTTGGAAACATTTGTTTTGGCTTTGGTGTTAGTGTTGGCGTCCTTGGACTTTGTGTGTTTCTATGACCTTTTGTTCAGAGGCTTTTTGTTTTGTATTTCTATGTTCTGATTTAGGTTTTGAACCACACAGTAGGGCTGAGTGCCACTTTGATTTTCTGTTTTTTTTTCTAGGGTTTGGTTAAGGAGGGAGATGGAGAAGTGATCTCGGTGTTTTATGTAGGGTTGTTCATTTCGCTTGTTAGTCTGGCAATGGTTTATTTACTATTTCAAAGTCACTTGCAGTTGTAGTGCTTGAGGTAAGCCAGGTTATTTGTCTAACGTTTGTTATGTTACAATCCAGTATCCTTAGACATACAGGGCTTGTATCGCTACCGCTCTGATTACTGGCAGAAGCCAAAAGCTTAGATAAGTCTGGTCAATTCTGAAATGATTTCTGAGGTGAGTTATACAGCCGTGGAGTTTCACAGTGTTGCTCCTGCATCCTCAGGCGACAGGATTTGCATGTAAAATCAACATGTTAGTTAAAACTGCATGCATGGGCGGAAACACAGACACCATTTTTTTTTCAAAAGGCTCAGTGCGACTGGCACGGCACCAGACAATTAGGGAGCTTCCTGGTTCCTTTGCTGTCAATCCTTCCCGTCGAACTGTGGCTGAAAATCCTGTCAAACCTATCAAAACAGATAAACAGCACCAGCAAAAAAAATCAATTCTAATTTTCCCCTTAAACAGATTAAAAAATAATTCCCAATAATTCCCAAAAGGAAATCAAACAAGTTTCCATTTTAATGGATTAATCATTTTTGAAATGCCAAATATTCTTAATAGGAACAAACTATTGATCTACTAAAACGCAAATGGCTTTGTTTGGTTTCCCTTTGGGTTCCTCAAATTCAAATGTAACCGAAGTGTAAAACTTCAGCTGTGATTACTGTGAAAAACAGAAAATTCATTGAAAAGCATGTAGAGCACGTTTGCTTATACTGAATGGGGTAGTTGATATTACATCACAAACTGGGACTTTATATATCACCACTGACAGGCTCTCTGACAAGCCAGCAAAATTATGTTAGACTTTTTTTTTGGAAGGAGGGGTGACTGACTAAAGTGGTTCTGAACTTGCAACTTCAAAAGGAGATCAAAGTGGATTCTTTTTGGGAAGACTTGAAAACAGGCCCAAATATCTACAGTTCATGGTTTAATTGAAAACACTATTCAAGGGCCCTTTCAGCAAACAATGTGAATTGAAGGGTGTAAATGAATAAAGAAGCTCACTACTCATCATTTCCGAAAACATGCCCATTTGCTGTAACATTTCAGAGATTTCATCTATAAAAGCAGGCAGTAGATTGTGTCAGCTAAGAAAATTACATAAAAGCTTCATCCATTTTTTTCTCAGAGTGTAAAATTATTCACAGCTATTTAATTTTATAAAAAAAAAACATACCGTAATTCTAACAATTCTGGTTATGCTTCTGTCTTTAACCAATCGCTGTGTTGCTGCCTTTTTAACTGAAGTTTTTTTGAAGCTTCTGAAGCTGACAATGGAGAGCTCGAATGTCTGTTTTCTAGTTTCCATGGATCCCGTGGAAAGAGTGGTACTGGAAGAAGCGTGATCAAATCCAGCGCACGGTCAACAGAGTATGCCAGTCCATCAATGAGTCTGTCTTGATCTAAGGGGCGGGGTCAGTTCCGATGCTGTCAAGGACATGGTTGAGTCTTGGGACCACAACAACATTTTTGTGGGCAGAAGGGAGCAGGTGTCAATCGAGTTTGAAGTGATGGTCAACAAAGGACAGAGCTGGTGATGAAACCGGAATGTAATATCGAAGGGAGGACAGCTGTTGAATCTCATCTGCATAAGCACTTGGAAAAACAGCTGTGAGTGGTTTCAAAACTGCCCCAGGGAACAGATTTGTGCCGCCGTACAACTTTGTAGAAACTTCTGAGCGAAAACTTCAGAGTGAAAAGTGTTTTTTTTTTTTATTTAACCTGACAAGGACATATTCACCTTTTGAACTTCCTTCTGACGCTGACATCCCACCTATAGAGGGTGCACTACTCCTTTAACCTGAATCTTCTAGGCATTTTTCCACCTGATTCAAGGGTACAATAAAACATACCATCTCGATTATTTGTGGGTAGGTAAGTAGTCAGGGAAGCGCAGGAGAACTAAAAATGGACATCAAAACATGAAGAAATGAATAGACGTAGTGGTGGCATAAAAAATGACTTTGCATATAAAAATTTATATATGTGCAGATGAAGTGGATCTGCGTCCATGCACTGACTCCATATCCATTTATTGAGAGCCACAAAACACAATCCAAAAATCAGAAGCGGGAAGACAGGCGGAGGTCATACCAAGTGCAGAGGAAAATACTGAAACCAAATCACTAGACATACTTGAAATCGGTATACATGGGCAAGAAGTCAAGATCACACCAGGAAACACTGCTCAGTACAGAGACTCACGATATCTCGCAAATGGGCACGACGGTATTTAAGGTACATGGGGCCAGTGATCAGGTGCAATTAATTAACCGGATCTTTGGAAACTGTAGGCTTGATTCTGGATCCAGAGGTTGTCAGGTTGCCGGACATAACAATATGTGGTTCTGTGCAAGACATGACAGATCATCTAATGGCAGATTTTATTACTTGGCAGAAGATGATACCCGTCAGTCATGGTATTGTTTTTCCTTCATTCAAAGCTGGGGAACTGACATATTTTGGAGGAACAGTTTGCAGGTTAAAAGACGTCCTTGAATGCAAATTTCGATCCCTGAATGTGCAATATATGATTGTACAACAGGTAAAACAGGTTAAAACAGGTAAATGACCGGGTATTAACTAATGCGAGTATTCAAACTTGCTTATTCACTACTACTACTATTGATTGACTTGCATATTTATTTAGCTTTTTTTTTTGTTACTATTGTTTATAGAGTTTTTTTGTTTGTGTTATTGCTATATGTTCCTTTATAATTGGTTGGTTAATTTTGTAATATTTGGAAAAAACTTAAAATAAAGTTTGCAACAAAAAAAAAAACAGGTAAAAACAAACATCAGTAAATGCCATGTGTTGACCATGCATTTTATCTCAGGAACTGGATGAATCAGGGAAAATAATTTTGCTAAAAATGATAAAAATGTTTCTGAAGTCATAAGGGATTGTGAAACGTTAAAGTGAATTAAGTCAACGTCAAATGGTGGGCAGACAGGTGCACAGTACAGACAGTTTAACCCATTAATACTGTAGCTGATCGTCTTGTCATGTCTAACAATCGCATAACAGCAGGTGCTGCAGTGATGTTTCATTATGTATTTGTGCCTGAGAGTGTTGGGCAGGCATATCTAAGCGACTTCCGATGATGTCAAACTGTGCTGTTAGCTTAAACCCAGGGTCAGCTCCAGTCCCAGGGCTTTTGCCTAATTATCTATATGATTTCTATAAGCGTGGGTGTTATTGATCGCTTCCTCAGACTTCAGGGTAATTTAGCAACCTACCCCTCACCCTCAGCCCATATTTCAATAGTCACAGTAAAGGGAAGTTTATGACTCTCTCCAGGAAACCTTAAAGCATGTGCTAATTACTACAGTGGCCAGTTTGGGGGGGGGGAGTCTGATTTAACACCCTCTCCGGCTAAATCTAAATTAGAAATTGAAAAAAGCATAATAATTAATGACAGGCTACAGGTTAATGCTTTCACAGCACAAAGTGCAAGGACCATAGGAGAAATTAGACCTCATTTTTTAATACTGTTTGAAAAAAAATAAATCTTAACTGCTTCAAAAAGAAATCTTTTTGACCACAAGTTAGTGATGAACAGTTCTGAAAGCTGGGTGGTGCTTGAAGCACATTCGGGAAATTTAATTTCAGATGACTTGTTGATGTACTTGCTGATGTCCAAGTAAGTCATATGGCCTGTTGCATATAAACAGGAATTTGGGTGACATACCAGAATTAATGAGCAGAGTTCAGAGAAAATGAGAGCAGGCCCATTTGCACACACACAGACACACACACACACAGAGGTTTGTAATTATATCCTTGTAGGGACTCTCCATTCATTTCTATGGGGAAAACTCTAATCCCAACATGACACCCTTAACCCCTACCCAGCCCTAACCTGAACCATAAATAACCAAAATACGAGACTTTTGGCATTTTTACTTTTTTGATTGCATTCAAAGATCATTGTGGGGACCTGAAAAATGGTCCAACGTCAAAAAACAGGTTTTTATCACATTGTGGGGGGCATTTGGTCCCCACCATGTAATATAAATATAATCCACACACACACACACACACACACACACACACACAGTACACATATTAATGTCAGCATGTTTTAGTTTTTAGCAGTCTAGTTTTAATCTATTTATTGCACTGTTTCATACTGTTTTGGATTAGCTGTGCTGTTTTTCACTGTCTTGTATTGTTTTACGCTGTCTGTATGGTTTTGCATTGTCTGTATTGTTCTACACTGTCTTGTATTGTTCTGCACTGTCTGTATTGTTTTGAATCATCTGTATTGTTTTGGGCCCTCTGTCTCTTTGTTACTGACTATGGGTGAATGACTAAGTATTCCAATGCACCTGCTGCACATGGCCAATAAAGATCTTGAATATATTACATATCATACACATATTAGCAGGTTAGAGAGCAAATGCTACCGGACACTTGATCTTGGTGCATTAAATTATATATAAATCAGTAAAGAAAAAAAAAATTACACATATTCAGCTTTCAGTGACCAAAATTCAAAATTTATGAACTGTGACCCATTCCATTCATGAATTGGAATTTGAATTCAAATGACTGGAAGAAGAATTTAATTCATTTTGGTCCAAAGAGATTAAATGGAAACACACAACACAACAACGTCATTTAACCTAGCAAAACATAAACAATACACATACTATATACTGTATTTAACTTTTAGCCTTTCTGTCAATAAGCATTTGATTTGTGTTGAGGCTTTAGGTCATTTTCCATGGGCACATATTTGTTATTTTTGCATACTGAAGTGTTTCTGAATATTAGCATTTTTTAGGAATCTGCAGTTTTACCGGTAGGCTTTGAGGAAAGTGTGAAATATGTTACCTTTCCTTTTTTATTAATTATTATTATTTAATAATTAAAAGCAAATCGTTTACATGGAAGAAAGGATCACTTTCCATGTCAAATGCAATTGTGCTTTATTCCAATACACACGACCCATCGTGGAATATTGTTACATTCAATCCGCAAAAGATCTTCAAAGGTTTTATCATTTAGATTGCAATGAGATGGACTGGGACGTTTTTGTATTCTGTTACACTGAAGGTGGGGAGAAAGCTGATATATATAGTAAGGTTTCTTTGGTTTGGTTTCATTTCCAGTAAGTCAAACGGTTAGCATCCTCTGCTGAACGTGGTCGACAGAGGTATTCGGTGATATTATGTGAAGCTTTGGCGACAGATGAGGGGCTAGTTTGACTTTTGATATAGAGCCGTTTCTTTGGTTGGGTAGCGCAGTCATTGCAGCCAGGGCTGACTTTGCGGGGAGACACCCTACCTTTCCTATGAGAGGATCCACCATAGTACACCGAATGACAGGTACATTACTTATTCTACAGATGACGCTTCAAATTTCACATTCTTTAGTTCCGGCTAACATGACATTCTTATAACAATGATACATCATACTCTGTGCATATAATATGTTTCTGTGTCATTCGTATTGAAATATTAAGCTGTATTGTTAAAAACTGCACCTACAGCATGTATATGAATTCAATTTAATTTTAATTCTACGTCCTTACATCTAACTTCGAATTGCAATTCTGCATCCTGTTTCTAACTGCAATTCAAATTCAGTTCAGATTCACAGTCTAAATTAGAATTTCTGGGCTGTTCTCAATTCAGTTCTGAATTGTACACACCCCTGACCGGTGGAAGAGAGTGGAGGTGGGGTATACGGTAACCCAAACGAAAGACACGTCCCGTGTGCCGAGAGGCAGATGAAAGGCGACTCGTTTGGATGGAGCCGTAGTCATTTAATATTTTCAAAAACAGCTTCACTTTCGATGAACAGGAGTCTGGTTCTTCTTCTGGGGATAACACTTAGAAGTCAGGTTTGTACTAGACTTCAGCTTAGATGAAAGTGCAGCCGAATGCAGGTAAGTTAGTTGTGTTTTTTTTTTCCTTCCCTCCCGCATGACTCCAGGAAAACAGCACAGCGGCAGCGCTCTAAAACTTCCTAGATTGTGTTCCCTTCAAGTTTCAATCAAAACCGAAAGGTAAAGGAAAGTAGAAGCGCCTTGTACAGCCATGTGTGCATGATTGATAGGGCCGCTCGCCAGGGGTATCAAGATGAGAATTTCTCACACAACCATGCCTATCACTCTGGATGAAATGTAATAGATTTTGGACATGCCATTTCGCGTTACAGACTGACGTGTGATATGTATTAAAGTTATGCTATACACAACATACAACCTACAGAAATGGAACATGGTGCAAACACTAAGGACAAAGCAGTTAATGAGTCAGGCTGATGAATAAAAAAAATGTTTTTGTCCCAGCTTCTAATCAAGTGGCTTTGATGTCTACTGCACCGCAAATCTACCCCAATTAGCATATCTTTGCTCCCATTAGTATTTCCATGAGAATATTTATGTTCTCTGCAGATGACGGTCCATAGTTCCACATGACAGCTCTAGCAGGCATATAGCCGTTGTCATAAACACATTAAAATGCAAAGGATTTACATTAGAAAAAGGGTTCTCCATCCCCAATGCCCCACGTCTACAATGGCCAATTAATTTAATCGTAGGTTTGTCTCTCAATACACGACTTCCTATCAATGCAAGGGTGTAATGCTACCAACTGTCATTCACGCTACAGGTTTTACAGACAGACGTAACGTGCTTCGAGGACCGCGCCGATCACCCTGACGACAGCAGACGTCAACATGCAGTGATGAGACAGGGGAAACCCAGCTATGTAATCCCCCCCAACCCTGAAGGAACACAAGCCATTTTTTATTCACTTGGGCCTCCTAACCAGTCGACTAATACAGGGCAGCTGGGTGTAATCTTGAATCCTCCCTATATGGATCATGTAGCTTTCAAACCACTTTACTGTATATTGTAAATATCACAATATGTGAATGCATGAATACTGTAGAGACCGATAACAGACTGTCAACAAAAAACGGAATACGGAATGTATCTGCCAGCTGTTGACAGGGAGATTACGAAAAGATACTAGTGATTTACAGAATGCATCAGTCCATCTCCGTTGAGTTCCAACATAGATCCTTACAGATGCATCCCCTGGTGATGTCAGAAGGTGAAATTGTTCAGTAAATAATTCATATTTAGGCACGCAGGGCATCGTCTTGTGATTTCAGTTGGAAGTGACTGTCATGCCGTTAAAGCTAGCCCCTACGTACTTTCTAGGGGCTGTCCTGTGCCATAAATCTGCAAGTCAGCCAATGCTCGGAAGAACCATAAGTAGAGCAGAAGAAGATTGTGATGAGATTCAGTTTGCCAGGGGCAAAGTTACCCAGAGTCAAAGCTAGGGTTCCAGTCTTACGCTAATTGTCAAGACCCATATGCGAATAAGGAAGAATGAATGCGAAAGATTGAAATCACTAATTGATGCTCACCGCTGAGAAAAGAGATTGCCTCCTGTTCCATCTGGCTGGAAAATATTTATACTCTAACATCCAGGTGGCTTGATAAATTCAGTCCATTTGATCACTTTAATTTCCCTGTTCATAAACCCTGCCATAAAGTGTCTCACTTTTAACCAAGAATTGCAGTAAATTTCGGAATGATGCGCAAAAATTTTTACAGCATGATGCTAGTTAACCAACTTCAGTATATTTTTAAAAGGGGGGAGGCTGGAAAGTTCATTACTGAACAAGACAAACGACTTCCAGTGAGCCTCCCCTTCTTTTTCGACGCTCCAAATGTACCGGGAAAAATAATCTTAGCCAAGCACCTGTCGCTTCGTCAAAGGACTCACCCCACTCAGCATCCTGCTTAATTGCCTCAAAAGAGGCACCGCAGTTTCACTCTGTAACCATGCCACCACCTGTAATCTCCACTTGTTCACCGCTCGCTCCCATATTGTGACTCCCCCCAACACCTTAGCTTTAATGTTGTGTAATCTCTATGTTTCCAGCATGTTCTATTTCCAGGTGCCATGAGTGACAGCCACACACCCCCTGACCGTGGGATAGTTGTAGCTTTGTCATCTCATTGGCTTACAGGGACAGGAATTCAAATCTCCCTGGAGTGCTGAAGGCAAGTATCCAGCTGCCTGTTTCAGCTCTCTATTTAATGCCAGGATGCGAAATCCCACACTGTTGGACTGTTGCAACTTTTTGTCCATTCAACATTGAACTGCTGAATACTAAGAACCATTTTTTTTTTCATTTGGCCCATCCCTTTCGTCCGATTGGTTACTCTGGAGCCAATGGCTCTGGAGGATCTAAATTTCTGAAGCAAGACATCTTTTGATATTTACTTCACAACACGCTTGCCAAGCAAACGCAAGCATAGGAGTTGACGTGGCATCTTTCGAACGTGCAAACCCTTGCCCTTTAATGGAAAATGCTGAAGCGAGAATCTTCCGAAAAGCGGTCGTTGGGCACTTTCTGGGCAGAGCGACGGCTCGCCAGAGTTTGACAAACGAGTGATGTGTATCCACTGAAATGGACCGGCCGAAGCATTTTAACCTCTTTCACCATCTCAGTTACTTTTTTTTAGCTTTGTGAAGGTGACCCTGATTTTGTTTTCAGTTTCTCAGCGTGGCGGGGGGGTGCATTTTTTACAGATTTGCTCAGGTAGAAGAAAAACAAAACCGGTTTGGAATCCTGGGTGTCATTTTTCGAAGTCATAAAGCTTAGTCAGTTTTCACCAGCGCTCTGTTTGGTTCTCCACATGACACCTGAGACCTTGATGTAGCTCATATCCTTAAACACTACAAAGTTGCATGCATTAAAATTTAATTTCCTCCTTGCCAGAACACTTTTCTATTATTACCTGCAATGTGTTTCCATGATGGCATTTTCCACCTGTAAGTTCATCCCGTCATTTTTAGTAACACATACAGAGGTGTAGCATTAGCAATAGCCCTGTGGGCTCACACCTTCCGCCCCGGTTCTGCGTGTGTGGACCGAGGCAATTCCAGGATTGTTTAAGGTAGGGGAGCATAATTCTGGCCATAATTTATACAGAGGGCCAACCTTACTATTAGCCAATCATATTTTTTGACTTGATGTGTGACAGGGGTTGAGGAAAAGTAGGAGCCAATCCGCTTTTAGCTTTGGCCAGTGCCCTTGTGGCCCCACCCCTGTGGGTGGAGTTTATGGATCATTGACGGATTTAGCTACATGCTGCTTTCAGGTAGCACCTGACCGCTTCTTGAGTAACATCTCCGCTGCTGTATTATAATTAAGCCTGACATGTGGTTCAATTTAAAGGCAAGGATACTGATGAGGAAGGGGATTACAGACAGGGAATGATCAAACTAGGCCAGACCGAATGGACTTTGTTTTGAATGAGCAGCTCCAGTCTCCCCAAGACCAATCTATTATTAAGTCCTCTCAGAGTCTGCCTAGATATATTTGCATTGTGGGGCATGCAAAAGACGCATCAGGTCATGATGTGTTCATTCCCTTCGGCCATTCTTTCATTAATAAAAGGTGTTTTTCCCCCCCTTAACGGGTTACTCATGGGCTGCTGGCCGAAATCCTACAGCACATGGGTGGGAATGGGGGGGGGGGGTTTCAGGGGCTGGGGTGCCATCGGCAGGCCGCCGGGGAAGCACTCCCACACACCTGTGTGCCCGCCGGGCACGAGCGACACTCTCCAGCACCACGCCGTGGGACTCAGACACAGGAAGAAGAAAATAAAGGAGAAAGGAGACTAATTAACAGGAGGAGGTCCAGCTCCTTTGGCCCCGGGGCAGCCAGGTGAGGTTTGGGGGTGAAGACTAGTCGGTGGGAAAAAAAAAATACGTTAAAAACATGACCCAAGTGCCTCCTTCCGTGTTTCCTCAGCCTGACCAGCTGCCGACGATGGCTGGGGGAAAGGGGGGGGCTTTAGAGTCCTCTTGGCGTCCCTGGGGCGTGTGGCTGCCTTCGCCGTCACCTGCTGCCGTGAGACATCTCCGGCAGCGGGGGCCTCTCACACGGGGCGGCCTCCTGTCCGACACTGCCGAAGAAGGTACTTGTGAGCTCTCAAAAGCATGGGAGTGAATTAAAATCACAGTGTCGGCTGTGTTTTTCTTTTCGGGGGGGGTGGCTGGGGGGCATGTTATACCCTTCCCAACCACCTGCATATTCAAAGATGCCAGATTCGACGACACGCCAGGAAATGCACCTTGACAGCATCGCAGTGGCTAGAAGGAGGGCAGAGCAGCTGGATTTCTTACCAGTGGGTCAGGGGTTCGAGTCCCCCCGCCCCAGTCCCTCTGAGCATGGCATGCACTCGACCCTCAGCTACTTATGCAAATATCCGGCAGCACTGAGATCACCTCCTTGGCCCATTGCCGTCTGTTTACAGAGTGGCGGTAACAAGGAGTGTCTCTTGTAATCTATCACTTGTACAGGGTGAAGAGTGAGGGAGGGGTGGCTGGAAAGTCATTTATGCATATTCATAAGAGCCCCCCTTCCCCCACAACGGACACCCGATACACAGGGGGCAGGGTAGGGGGTCACGGTGACACATCAGTTGATGCAGTTTGGCAGTCACACAGTGAAGGGGAGACAGCGGACTATGATGATAAAGTGCTTTGGACTGACTCCAGATGGTTGTGGGCTCGAATCCCAGGTGAGGGACACCGCAGCATGGGCATGTACTTATCAGTAGCTGTCTGGGTGAGGGTTTTGCCATATGCGTGGTTGGTGTGGGGGTCTCTGAGTCGCGGAAGTCGCCCCCCAGTAGTCATGTCTGTCAGGCAAACAAGTAATCTGGCACTTAATTCGGGATGCGCATTGGTGAGCGTGCTCTGCCCCCACAAGAGCCGCGCTGGAGGTTCCGGCTCATCAAGCATCCACCCCTCTCTGTGCCACAGAATTCAAAGAGGCTGTTTCCCAGCAGCCGTGTTGGGAACGCCAGGGGGGAGGGGGGAAGCAAATCAAGCCAGGGCTCCTCGTGAGGAGGGGAGAGAACACATTGTACCAATGGGCATGCAGGAGACCTGACTGTCTGCTGGCACTAGGCAACCTGTAACTCAGAGGCAATTCTAGGATTTTTTTAAGCTGAGGGTGGCATAACTGGGGCTATAATTTATATAGACTGACCAACCATATCATTCGCCAATGATGCGAGAAGTAGCACACCGGAGGCCAATCAGATTTTAGCTGGGTCCAATGTCCCTGTGGCCCCACCCGCTGTAGTTAGAGCTAAGCTACAGTGAATCTGATCGCCCAATGAGAGGATTATGCAAGTGCATAAATACTGGGAACGGATTAAAAAGGACAAAAAACAGAAAGCTAGGTTGTTTATAACAAAACAGCCAAGGTGAAGGCAAGTCCATGGCACCGGCTCTGCTGACCCACGGCCCGCAAGCTTTCCGCTTTAAATAATTAATCACCCGAGCTGCTTCGCCCCATCGCCTGCCATCACAGACGCACTTAGCACTCAGATCCATCATGTCCCCCCGCCTCCCGCCTTCTCCCCCCTGTGGCCACGCCATACCCACCCCCTCAGATGTGCCTCTATCAGCGGATGATACTTCCTGTTAGGCGAAGCACCTGTTTGATTACCGGAAATTACATATCTGAGAAAGAAGCCTTTTAAACTGGATTAGGAGACTGAATCTGAATGAGACTAAAGCTAGAAAATACCTTCGCATTTTATTTTAAGTCATCCATATGCTATTTTTTTAGTGGTGGTGATGGGGGTGGACTGAATTTCACTGTAATTTATATATGAATCAACAAATGCTTATTGCGGTGGTGGTGGTGCAGTAGTTAGCACTGTTGCCTCATAGCTTTGGAGATCATGGTTTCAGTGCCCTGCGATGGGGTGAAATTAGGGATGTGCTGATCCACATTTCTTCAGCTCCAATTCCGATACAAGAGCTCTTTTTTCTTTAATATTTTAATATAATGAATATATATTATATATATTTATACTTTATAAGTTATTAATATTTTAAAACTAGTAAATACAGATGAAAAATGTATACCAAAAAATCTTGAATTAGGCTACTAGAAACATACATAACGTTCTGTTCCACCTCGTTTGTCCATCTTGTTTTAAGCGTTTTTGAGGCATTTGCAGTTCAGTTTGAACATCTTCCAAGAGAGTTTAAGCAAGTGGCGAATGCTTCAAATGCCCCACAGTTTTTCTCCCACTGCCAACAACGTCACTTACACTTCGTTGTGATAACAGCCCTTCGTATCAAAAACTATAGGGAGCCCAAGCTAGCGACTCCCTAATCATCCATTGCTTTGGGTATGCGCATGACGTCACAGCAGGCGGAAGTCACTGCGCTCACACCCACTGAGTGGCAAACAAAAAAACTGAGTGGCAGCGTTAGTGTTCAGCTTGAATGCCGCGGAAACAGAGCTGTCATGGGAATGATTGTACAAGTAGATTTAACACAAAATACAATCTGTCTTTTTAGAGACTGCCAAAAACTAAATAAGTATCGGACATGGATCAGTCACGTGTGGCCGATACCCGATCCGTCAAATAGGTCTGAATCGGCGCCGATACTGATCCGAATATCGGGTCGGTGCATCTCTGGTTGACACCCCGTCACGGATTATTCCCTGGCTAGTACCTGTAGGTCCTAGGCTTGGAACCTCTACAACCCTGCATAGGACATGGGGGTATGAATGGATGGATTCCCTGTACCCCACCCCCCAAAAAAAAACAAATGTCAAGTTTGACACCCCCAACTAGAGCTCCTCTGTGTCCGCAATGCACTCGTAAGAAAAAAGGCTCTGCATCCGAGCCCCGAGGATAGGACTCCCCAAAAAGCACTGCATTTATTTACGGAGAGCGCCTCGAAACTCACACAAGATTAATGCATACAATTTCACAGCGACAAAGGCGACTCGTTACGACCCCAGCGCTCCCTTAAGCAGCGCCGCAGTGCCGTGCATTTGCCTCTGAATAGCACCATTTATGCTGCTCGCTCGTTCCGATGCGGCGGCATTAAAGTCGGTGGCGGGTCCCACCTGACCGCCAGCCTCTTTAAAACTGCTGCTTTGTTGTTCCCAGGCCAATCGGGATTGGGACGGACAGGGATGCGTCTTCGGGGGGGAGGGGGGCATCTCACGATCAAGAGCTTATCTAGATGTGCGGTGGTGGCTGAGGCATTTTAAGGAATTCATTTGTGTTGTCATTAGAGTCCTAAAATGAATCGGACTCTTTCCCCCGCTTATGTGTCTACTGTAATAGCCAGGTAAACTGGGTACTGTATATTTGCAAATAACGAATTTGAAATATAACTCCATGAAGGTGACGGTGCCTGGAATATGTGTGAGCATATTTCTTACAGCAACCTCTAAACGCATTTGAGCTGAAGTGTGAAGCAGCACCCTTTTCAAATGTGTAGGCTGGTCTGCACGTTCAGGTATGCAATCATCATGACTTCTCTGGCCGGTCGGAAACGTGATTGCTCAAAACGTGTAGCTAAGAAATGCTAGCCGCGTAAGGATTCAACATGCAGCTTGTGAATCAGAGCCCTGCTTGAAATTGGCTATTACTACGGATTCTGGGAAGAGAAAACGACCACTGTGTTTCAGGTTGGCGCTCAACTTTCCCCTCCTCCTGTGTTTATGCTAGCTCAGCTTGGTAGCACACACACACACACACACACACACACACACACACACACACACAAAGGTTTGTAATTATATCTTTGTGGGGGCTCTCCATTCATTTCTATGGGTAAAACTCTAATCCCAACATGATGACCTTAACCCCTACCCAACCCTAACCATAATCATAAGTAACCAAACAAAATACGAGACTTATGTCATTTTTAGTTTATTGATTGCATTCACAGAGCTTTGTGGTAATTCTACACACACACACACAAAAGAACAAGATCAGGCCCAAGAGAATCTATGCCACAGTTAGGGGAGACCAGGGACAATTGTTGAGCGATATCAGCTGTTCAAAGGCACACGGTAATCTTTCTGCATAACTTAGATTCCCAGCAAAACCACTAATGATCAGCAAACTTTACTTTAAAAGGAAAAACATTTTTTCCCATTGTGTCATTTTTCTGCATTGTATAAAAATGAGCAAAAAAAAATGAAAACAGTCCCAGATCTCCCCTACACAGAGATAACTATCTCTTTTTGAGGAACATCTAGCATGCAGACTGCGTGAAGCTGGGACAGCATTTCAGGAGACGGACTTGCAGGGTCCTGGCCAGCATCTGGCACAGCGGCTGGAATCTCTGAAGACCCCCAGCACCTGTCTGTGATTAATTTCCATCTCCGAGGCCTCCCCGAGTTTCAGGTACTGCAGCTTAAAACATGCACAAATGGACCCCCCCCACTCCAGAACTGAGACGATACCCCAGGAAATAAGATGTCATTTTTCGCATGCATTATCATACTTAACACTCAGAAGAGCTGGATGCTCTGTTTCATATTTGCAATGTAAATTCCTATTAAAATACTAAGTGAAAAATTAAAAGAGAAACTAAATACCATAGCATTCTGATGCTGAATCCCGAGAAGGTTAACAGAATAGATTCAAACAAAGGCCTGAATGGCGGGAATGTATAAGCCCCACACATTTTTAAACTTAAAGAGCAGGCCGCAGATGGTGTCTGACCCTTCACTGCCTTACCTCCACATATGCCTTTTAATGAATGATTTTATCTTCAAAATTTATAACGGAATTCTTTCTCTCCGGGATTAATGGTCAGCCGCTGTATTCGTATCAAAGTCTCACTCGGCAAGGTCAATTTGGACATGTGACCTTGTCTAATCGGCCATTGTCTTCACTGCAATCTCACGAAAATGGTTAGCGTGGTCAGATCTCGCGTTTTAATAGACATCCCATTCACGTGGCCATCATCTTTCATGTCTGGTAATGTTTTCATTATCAGACGCCTGATCAAAATTACTATTGTATCCAGAAAGGCTTATTATTGATTAGAGTCGGCCCTGTGTGGTATTCCAGACGCGGTACAAGCTAGAACACAATATGACACATGGAAACAAACCTGATATGACAACTACAGCAAAATACATTACATTGAATCTATAGCGAAACACCATTAAGCTATCCAGACAATTCACAAGCATCGATTTCATCCAATCAGAAGTGTTTACTAGCAAAACAATCTCACTGTCTCAGCATACTTTAACCAATGAGAAAAAATCTACTGCTTCTCTATTTTCAATAATTTTTATTTGGTGACATGTAATAGCCAACAGTGAAAGTTTGTCCAAGGCAGTGTTTTCCACTAATCCCACTAACCAATCCGTCCACTGCCACACACTATTTACCAGTTTTATTTAATTTTTCAATCGCGTGAATGTATAATTTCTAAGTACTTTTTGTCAGTAAATGGTCAGGACATGAAAGTCAATTCTTAATGCAAATGAGAGCTGAAGGAAAAAGACAGGGACACCATACTGATACGTGTTTAACCTTTAGAAGCTAATCTGGGGTGACTTTTCACCCCACTGCAGTATTTTACAGCTTTGGCTCTATGCTACTCGCTTTGGTGCATCTGTTACTAGATGATTTTGGCATATTTTCACATTTCTCTTTTTCTTGTTTTTTTGATGCATGGTCATGTGACTGATATCATATCTTCAGTAACCATCGAATACTGTTGCATACATTTTTGTAGATAATCAGTGTGTTAAATGTCTCAAAGGTTATGTGCCACAAATGCTGCTAAATTAATATCAGAATGGATTGAAAATGATGGCCGTAATGACGAGAATGTGGAGTTCGATGACAACAGCGATGTATCACAGGCAGATAATGTAGAAATTGATGATTGTGGGCACATCAGCATTTTGGCACATATTGGAAAAAAAAAGTTAAGCAATTTTGTGTTGAACATGGTAGAAATGAAATTGTTGACCTAATATTGGGTAATTTTGTGTACGACAGTCAAATTAATGTGGGGTCAAAAATTCACCCCAGGTTAGCCAATATGTGACTTTCATAGAAGTTAACCTTTGAGGATTAACACTTTACAACAGAGTTTGCATAAGTAGTGGTATGTGCCTCAGTGAGGCAGGATGTTGTAGCTGTGATCAGAAGGTTGCTGGTTCCAATCCCAGGGTCAGCAGAGTGGTTTCGCTGTTGAACCCTGTTACTCCAGGGACTAGCCGATGCTGCTTTCTCAAAACATACATTGCTTTGGATGGAAACACCTGCTAAATAAATTAAAGGTAAATGGGTGTTGCTCTCCAGGGCTGAAGTGGGTGTGATGTTCACAAAGAGATCCTGACACAAACACTTCCAGCATGTTAAAACAAAATAGAAGAAGCAAGGCTGATTGCACAGAGCCCGATGAGCTCCAGCCTGTATTTTTTTTTCCACCATGAACCGACGTTTCTTTATTTTCTATTTCCTTCCTGCACACCAGACAGACTCGCACCACGGGGTGACAACGCTACACAGTAGGCCTTGGTTTACCTCGAGTCTGACTTCTACCCTGACTGCTCCAGCTGCCAGAGGCTCGACATTTTCCCACCTTCACTTCTTTGATGTCTCACACCAGCAGTAAGGAGTGTCTGCCGGCATCGTCATATACATATAAATATTCCCCCGCTCTAAAGGCGACAAATGGTGGATTGCGCCGAGCCCTGGTGTCAGGTTTCGGGGGCTGCCACGAAGACGTTTGGCGTGGGTTGCGCAATCAGTGCCCGCTGGGTGACTGAAATACAGAATCTGGGTGGAAACGCTGGTTAGAGCAGCACCAGGAGACAAACACGCACACTCCAATAAAATTAGGAACTCAGATCAGTAATTTCCCAGTGCTGAAGTGTGCCTGTTCATTGTTTGTCTAATGTGGAATGTTACGTTCTGTTACGTTTTACATAACATTGTGTTACGTTACATTACGTTTTACATAACATTATGTTACGTTCTGTTACATTTTGCATAACATTATATTACATTATATTACGTTTTACATAACATTGTGTTACGTT
>JAODKC010000041.1:20207811-20252458 GCA_026777985.1 Mormyrops attenuatus
TTTATTTTGGGGTCAGCCTCCTTTTGGTGGTGTTGGGCCCGGGTAAACGCTTTTAAACCCCCCCCCCCCCCCCCCCCCACTGCTCCAGGGGTACTGCACATCTCCCCATGGAGAGCTCGATGGGGTGGATGTGTATGATTAATGTACCTCTATTCCAACAGTCCAGCTTTTGTGAATTTCTGATGAAATCCTAACCTTGTCTTATTTACCAAATCTTTGGTAATACCAGAATCCATCACCCTGCATTTACAAACAACCATTTAGAAATCTCACTCAACGTTTTGCATCATAGCTCATCATATAACACAGAAACAAATAAGCTGAGCCCAGTATTGGAACGATATCAAAGATGCCTCGCTAGATAAACTTAACAAGTAGTCCAATTTCCACAATTGACTGTAGTCTTTAGTAAGTCACTATTCAGGCTGACCTCGCAGACACGGCTTAAACGTTTCTCCTGTGCTGGATTTAAAGAGATATTGGCTGATAATCTCTCATCCAAGTCCTGCACTAGAGCAAAAACCGTACTTAACATGGATTTGAGGAGATGAGTGTCACTGTGCTCCTTCTTTGGAACGAAGACAGATGGCTAAAAGAGGAGAAGACAGGCTCAGAATCTTGTTTTTTTAAAAAAAAGGTTTTCAGGAACCTCTGTTGACCCGCTTAGACGGAACAGAGCGTCCGTCCCAGACTCAGTGCCACAGGGGTCTCTCGGACTTGAGACAGTGATTTTCCACTTGATTAATGGGTGGAGTTCCTGAATCAGAGGGGGTGACTCTCACCCAGCGTGTGCGGAATCGTGTCTCTCGAGTGTTATGGCTTACTTTGGCTTCCCTTCCCTTTAAGGGCTGGCTTTAAAGGGCTGTGTATATTCAAGATCTTCAGGGAAAGAGGAAGAGAAGTGAAGAAAACAGAATATATAACGCCTGTCGTTACTGTCCGTGACACAGCTTTATACAATCAGTCTTTATGCACAAAGTTATTACATTGTGGCGACATCATAATGCACCTTTGTTCTCCGGGAATAAGAAAACAACGTAAGGCCAGCCATCTCTCCTCCTTTCCATCTCCTCTGTAAATCACTTCTGCACCTGTGCAAAAATGTTCTCCGTCTGAGTCCCAGGTTATTTTTTTTTTTGTTTTTTTTTTGCTTTTCCCTCCTTTTCCAGGCCCTTATGGACACCTGCACAGCACGCCGCTGGCATTACTGCGCGTCCGATGTCATTTCTCTGCAGTCTGAGGGAAGTGCCGTCTCTCCGGGAGGACAGCGCGGCATTAAAAAGAAGGATAACCCTATCGCGCTGCGAGATGAGCCGCGGGGAGGCCCAGGCAGCTGGTTCCTTTGCCTGCACGCGTCCTTCAGGAACTGTCAGCCCGGGGACGAGGAAGAGCGTGCTGGCCATACTGGTGAGGTGGAGGGGTAACGAGCACCACTGGCTATCACGCCTCATAGCAGAGCACCGAAGGATGTGGACACTATCGGGTCAAGTCCCAGTAGTGACCCTTCTATACTAACCTTGAGCAAGGGGTCTAGCCCATACTGCTAAATTAGCTTGTACCGTACGCTGACAGAAAAAAAAAGATACTTATCTCACACAAATGAGTCAAATGTGCAGGGGTGGAGGGGTTGATGTCACCCCAAGATGGATCATTACATTTCCACAAGGATTGATTTACTTAATTACCCAAGCTCATTCCGAGGCAAGAAGATCAGCTTGGATGCTAGAGGTGTTTAACCAGTTGTTCACTTTTTAGCTAGGGAAAAAAAAATGCCTAATTGGATTGAAAAGTAGAGTAACGTTGATATATATTTATTTGTATTTATTAGTTTAGTATTCAATACATGCACTCAGGAGTTTATGAGACACAGTATTGAAATCATAAATTATTCCACTCAATGGCTGTCTCTCCTTTATTAGCCCCTTTTTTTCAATTTCAATTAAGTTTCTTTGAAAGGACGAATTGCACTTTTTGTGCAGATCGCAAATCTCTGTTTTGAGAGGCATGACACAAACAGCGAGATAGCTGAAAAGGATTAGTCCCATGACACGCAGCTCGCGAGGAGCCATATTAACAGCTGTCATAGACTCTCTTACCCGTTACGCGTTAATGTCCTTTTCCTGTAAGAACCAATTATATCGCCATCCTGCTTCGGCTACAACGTAAACAAGTTCTGAAGTAGCCAACGAAACACTAACAGCGAACAGCCTTGAACGACATAAAGAGCAACTGGCCGTGTGGAAAGACAAATTCCAATTCATGTTCAATTACTGTCGACAACATACATTACACAATGCAATGCTCGCAACGTAAAGAGAACATCAGTCATCCTATGTGGGGAAAAGATACATAATAAAAAAAATATGAATACCCTTTGAAACAAACAGCAAAATAATGACAGTAAATAATGCAATCAGCAAAGAGAAACCCAAAAATGTCTGTCAGGAGAAAAGAAAATCAAAAAGGCAAAACAAATTAGTAATGTACTCCTCTAGGTCAGCAAAAACATCACTGCATAGCATGAGAACATATTGGCAGTATTGTTTTCTGAGTTTCAAAATAATGGTCTACTTCTGAACAAAATGTATGTGTAATGTTCTCTGTTTTCTTTTCATTTCTTTGGCAGCTCTTATCAAGGATGTGGAAAGCAGTTGTTGACTCAAACTCCCCGAACACTGCAAAATCTAACAGGGTTCTTAATGTAGACATGCATTATTCCAAAAAAGAACCTTACAAAAAAGCAAGCAGGCGGCACACAGCACCACCATCTACTGACCCTCACAGATGTCAACAAACATCCAATTCATAATTTGTTTCTCTATCGGTTTATTTGGTAGATGCCCTTACCTAGGGTGATGTCACACAGCTTTGCAAGTGCATGCAATCGAAGAGAAGGGTGGGAACAACCATGAACCATGCTTCTGTGACTGCTGAGATAGATACAGAGTAAGTAGAATGCTTTCCATCAATGTGTAGCTACACACCATGGCAGGTGCTCACTACATGGGACGTTTCAGCAATGTTTCACCTGTGAATGAAACAGACAACTTAAGAGCATCGATTAAAACTGTAGAACACTTGCATCAACAAGTGTAGCAGTAAAGCTGTACATTAATTCAAATGCTTTGTTCTTATTGTATCAATGAATGCACCCCTTTTACTGGAAATATATTTTAATGAAGGCTTTACAGTACTGATGTGCTACTGTAGTTAAGAAAGTGTTTTACAACTGGCAAGAGTCTTAATTAGTCAAGCTTTCTGTAATAAGCTCTGATCTTACTCATATAGTCTGTATTAATGTTCCTCCTGAAATCAAACACAAAAAATATATAAATATATATAACTATCCCATGTGAAACAGGTCCCATGGTATCAATGGATATTTTATAAAGATTTTAGACTAGCTAAATGGTTTGTCCATCTTCAACAAGTATTTGTGTAGAGAAGCAGAATAATTGTTGGAATCGATTTAAATAAGCCTTTAGAACATTTCAAGAAAATGAATCCAGTAAAACAAAAAAAAAACTATATTATACACAACTACACACAAATACACACACAATATATGGACAAAATTATTGGGACACACCTCTTAATCATTGAATGTAGGTGTTTCATTCAGACCCATTGTTACAGGTGTATAAAATGAAGCACCTAGCCATGCAGTCAGGATTATAAACATTTGTGAAAGAATGGGTCATTCTGAAGAGCTCAGTGAATTCAAGCCTGGTACTGTCATAGGATGCCACCTTTGTAATAAGTCAGTTTGTGAAATTTCTTCTCTAGTAGATATTCCACAGCCAACTGTAAGTAGTATTATTGCAAAGTGTAAGCATTCAGGAACAACAGAAACTCAGGCACTAAGTGCCAGACCACACAGGGGTCGCCAAGTGCTGAGGCACAAACTGCATACAAGTCACCAAGGTTCTGTTGCCTCAATAACTGCAGAGTTCTAAATTTCCACTGGCTTTAACCCCAGCACAAAGACTGTGCGCTGGGAGCTTCACGGAATGGGCTTCCATGGCCGAAGAGCCGTGTGCAGGCCTCACATCACCAAGCGCAATGCCAAGGGTCACATGGAGTAGTGTAAAGCACACCGCCACTGGACTCTGTAGCAGTGGAAACATGTTCAATGGAGTGATGAATCACACTTCTCTGTCTGGCAGTCTGATGGATGAGTCTGGGTTTGGTGGATGCCAGGAGAACCTTATCTGACCAACTGCATTGTGCCAACTGCACAGTTTGATGGAAGAGGGATAGTGGTATGGGGTTTCTGTCAGAGGTGGGGCTAGGCCCCTTAGTTCCAGTGAAGGGAACTCTTAATGCTTCAGCGTACCAAGACATTTTGGACTATTGTATGCTTCCAATTTTGTGGGAACAGTTTGGGGAAGGTCCTTTTCTCTTCCAGCATGACTGTGCCCTAGTGCACAAAGCAAGGTCAATAAAGATATGGTTGAATGAGTTTGGTGTGGAAGAACTTGACTGGCCCACACAGAGGCCTGACTTCAACTCCAACGAACACCTTTGGGATGAACTAGAGCACAGATTACGAGCCAGGCCTTCACATCCAACATCAGTGCCTGACCTCAGAAATGTTCTTCTGGATGAACAAGCAAAAATTCCCATGAACACACTCCCTAAACTTGTGGAAAGCCTTCCCAGAAGAGAAGCTGCTGTTATAACTGCAAGGGGGGACCAACTCCATATTGATGCCTATGGATTTAGAATGGGATATCATAAATTTCTGTAGGTGTAATGTCCAGGTGTCCCAGTACTTCTGTCCATATAGTGTGTGTGTGTGTGTGTGTGTGTGTCTGTAAATATATAAAATCTGGAATTTATATGGCATTATTAAGACTTCTGTGATTATTGTAGTAAGTGATAACAATGTTCATAAGTTGTTTATGGGAAAAAGAGAAACGCCAAATGCAGTGCACTACACCAACGTGATTCCATGTTTACCACATGTTTACCACATACAATTACAACATCTCAGCGGAATTCCAGCAGTGGAGGTTTGCAAGCTAAATGAAAGATACACGAGGAATCCTGGGGCTATATTCTGATCTGTTAAAAGTTCATTTGGGTTTTTGCAACATGGCAAATGTTTAAATGCAATGATTTTAATTTAGATGGGGTTGGGTGGGGTGGGGTGGGGTGGGGTGGGGTGGGGTGAATGTGGTCTAAATATTAGTCTGAAAGCTGGCATTGCTTTGCCTGAGATAAAGTAAAATCACCAAGTGGAAGAGAGGGCTCTCCAGGTCGACATTATACCTCGGTTGTCATGGGAATGCTCATCGATGTGTCAATTTCTAAACGTATTAGGTGTTCCATGTGAATCCCTCTCTCTCTCTCTCAGATGAAAGGGTGAACACTCAACCTGCTGCAATACCCTCACTTCTGAAGTGTAATATAAACACAAAATTGGGCTCATACAGTTATAGCTGTACAGTGGCTAGAAATCCTTGCATAAATTCAAACAGCCGCACGTGCAAAAAAAACGGTGGTATAATGGAATTTAAAGCATCTGTCGTTCATCCCCACATCTTTGGCCTTGGAAACTGACCAAAATCATATTGAGATTTAATCAAAGGTCTATATACTCAAAGAAAACAGCTCTACCTTCCCCATGCCGTGTTATGGTTATGTAACTAATGTGATGAGCAAAGATTTCATTTGCATGGTTAGACTCTTAGTTATTTCTTCTGACCGTGGTCTATCTACAAAATGTAATAGAACCAAGATTGCTTAAATAAAATAAATAAAGTGCTGCTTGTTTGCTTTATTTGCTCTGAAGGAGAAGAAAAAAAAAATCCAAGAAGTACCTTTCGCCCGTCGTTAGAAGCATCGGGTTATTTACCAGAGGCACCCTAAGCTTCTCTGAGCAGAAAAGGGTTTCGGATAGAGATGATAAGAGCAGGACGTATACTGAATACGTTATACGGCTCTCTGTTTCGCTGTAGTATATTTAGCAGTTGGCAAACTGTACGGAGAATCCTCCACATTTTCCCGGGAAAATGGGAGTAGGATGATTTGACTAAAAGAACATATATTACCCTTCTATCCTCTTATTTTTATAACTGTTTTTTCCCCACAGGCTATGTGCTTCTAGAAAGTTCTCTTATGTGTCCTACGTAGGATTAAAAGAAGATTACATCAGCTCAAACAGAAACGAGCTGAAAGGACACAAAGTAGCAAGTCTGTTTGGGTCCCGTGTGGAAAGACTAGCATAATGAATACGACTATCGTGTTATTAGAAATGTTGAGGCCTAAAATATAAAAGATGTTATCAGAGAGCCCCATTGTGTGTATTAAAAGCTATTGTGCATTGTTCTGTTTCCCTTGGTATCTGCGGGCTTTTGTCTGAGGAACCAGAAGTGTCACTCTAATTATCAACGATTACAGCCTACATGCTTCACAATTATGAGCTTTGTGTGACGAGCTTTGAATTTTGAGCTCCACCTCAAACTTTAATTTCATCTGACAGTCATAAATTAAAATAAAAAAGGTTAGAGTTCTTCCACAAGTGACCATGTTGAATGAATACATGTTGGCCTGCATTGTACTCAAAACTGTGTCATTTACAGTTATATGGGCTGTGGAGTGCAGGGCACGACTATAAATCACATTCAAACATTCTCTCTCATGGAAATAACATTTCTGCAATGGAAAGCCACTTACCATTAATTGTCAAAGCATTATGTAGCACTGACAGAAACAATAATTACTTACATTACATTCTTTTACAGAACACATCAAAGAAGCAATTATAAATTTTATTCATTAATAACGAAGACAATATTTGCGACTGTTTTAAGTAAATAAGCACAGTAAGTAAATCTGAAAGTGTAACTGGAATTGTAAAAAAAAAGTAGATTATTTTTGATGAAAGAGTTGGTCTTACTCAATCATTTGTTCCAGTTTGTATTTTTCTTACTATAAAATGGTCGTGTGTATTCATGAACTTTGCAACAGCAAAGGGTGAACGCAGATGAATAACTCAAAAGAATCAAAGAAAGACAAGGATCGGAAAATTGTGAAGATTTGCACGGATTGTCAGCAAACGGCACTGAGTAAACGAGATGATAGCCTTGAATCCCCATGTCACCGTGACACCACATCCAGCTATTGATATCACCTTTATTATTAGTCTTTGATTCGGAACAAAAGATTTTTCATAAACCGAACATGACTTCTCGCAGAAATATGCCAGGCTTCCAGATTCTTTTCATATAAATCACTCGGAAGTGAAACCGAGAACTCGAGCAAGAAAAAATGAAAAATCACATTTAAAATCCCTGACAACCATAAAACACTGAGCAATTATGCCAACAGCGGCCCACTTCACTTGATGTTTAATCTACCCTTTCAAAATTATCAAAATCTAGAACATATATCTCTAACATGGAGCCATTCTTTGCATGTTTTAGCTGCTTGTTAAAGGTCTTGAGGAATTAATCCAATTTTAAAACAGCATCCTACTTTAAACATACTTATTTTAGTAAATGTGGTAATTCCAGTCATCTGAACAATCTCTCCACAGAATGCTGAACTTATTTTAAAGCTGTTGGCACATTTAATAACAAAGTCACATCGTTAGCTACGATTTTACCGCCTGCCCTATAGAGCCTAAATAAATTTTACTAGGCATTATCCATAACCACTTATCCAGCATGGGGTCACAGCAAGCCAGGGGCACCCTAAACCTTACATATCGCAACATAATTTGTCAATGCTACTGCTGGGTTGCAGTTGATTATTATTACCTCTTGTAGATCTCTGTGTTGGACTTTATTTTAAAAGTAACTGCTAGCTAGTCCTAAAGATTAGCCAAATCACAAGACACCACTGAAGTAAACACCGGACATCCCCAGTACGTTAACCCTACATACCAAAAACAACAGTCCAATTGGTGTAGATTCATTGCAGTTAACTTTTCAAAGCCTGTACACTCGACATATTTACTTTTCCAGGGAGTCATGATGGTAAATAAATTAATAAATAAACAGAAGGAACTCAGATCTGTAGGGAATTGGGGTTTGGAACTCCTGGAAAGTAACAGAGTGTAAAGTAGTCAACAGTTTGTCACAGTGGGCAGAAAAAAATGAGGGGAAAGTGACCAGCAACATGATGTTTCACAAAAGCAGCATGTAGAGGAAAGTGATACATGGGCTTTAACTATGAAGGGGAGCGGAAAGGGATGAGACCTCCTTACCACACTAAAAACAGGGCCAACGCAAGCCATCTGTTTGCTACTAGAACATTCTATAGCCACGAGCTAGTCTTTCCTTTAGTACACAGGTGAGCTGTATCGGCAGGCTTCACAGGTATATTTGTCAGTGTTGATTGCACCAGATTCTAACAATCATGAGACAAACTCGTGATTCATCAGGCTAAAATGGACTGAATGCAAAGTGAATGTATTATAAACTTCAGTGTAGGGGCGCTCTGTGTCAGAAGGCTGAATTGTCTGATTATTGCTAATGAGTGCATGATTTACTATGAGTGCTTTAAGGCTAACATTTACCTGCTAAAAACTCCAACATAGCAGTTAATAATGATAATTTACCCTGCTCTAATTCTTTATTATTATTATATTTATTGTTTTTTTTTCCTGCAAAAAACATCTCTACAGACAACTGCCACTTTTACCATACTTACTACAGACTACTTTGAAGTTTTAGTTAGAGTCTCCATTGGGCCCGTGGGCAAGATCATTAACCCCCAGGTGACATAGAGACCGGCTGACCCTGCTTTCAATTGCGTGTCGCTTTGGATAGAAGCGTCTGCTAAATAAAACAGCCCTAACAAAATATTTGTAAAAATATTAAAGAAATAAAACTACCTGGTCTGATATTGGTCTGCATTTAAAAGCAAACCAGTCTCTGTTTCCCGCAGATGCAAAAAATATTGTACGCTACTTTTTCTTTCCTGCTGGGATCGGCGTGGTTAAACTCATGTGGCCATTTATGCAACATATAGCCTTCCACTATCAGCGCAGAAGTAATGCAGTGTTTAGATGACAGGCTCGGGAATGTACCCTGCCGCACGCACCAACACTTAGCTCACTTCACTGTGCAAAGTCATTTAGCATTAAACTCAGTGGGGGAACGCCATTTAGCATTTAGCTCGCCACGCTGAACACCTATGGCCCTCACGAGGGGGCCCGGTCCAGCTCTTATCATAGGCTCCCCACACAAGACCCCCCCCCCGCCCCCAACTGACCTCAGTTGACCGATCCCCATCGCTCTCTCTGTGATCCGAATTGTGTTTGTATCACCCTTCCGAGGAGGAGGAGGAGTGAACTGCACAGGAATACGCCGAGAGATGTTGTGTTCAAGATACTAAGGTCCCTCAGCTCATCAAGCACTTATCTCCTCCGTGCTCACGGGGGCCAGGCCTGTCATCTGACTCCCCTACACAATAAGCAGTGTCCCTCCACCATGACCATATTCCCCAAAGCCCCTCCCTGTTTTTTTTTTCTCCCCGTGATAACCACCACAAGCTAGCTAAAGCGCTGCAGCACATCGGAATTTCTCAGAATGTTTTATCTCCTTTAAATCCCGCCACCTGCCTGGCGCATAGCACAAGGACACACAGCCGGCCCCCTCATTGATGTATACCAGATCATCTGGATTGACCTTGCGCGGCGTGACCCCCCCTACTGGTTCGGGGTGTCACGCTAGGACCTCGGGGCGTCTGCAGCCGCAGTTAGCTGCATGCCATCTGCTTGTGGCCTTAAACTCCACAGACCACTACAGACATCGGTGACACATTAATCCGAGGGGGCGCATGGACCCGATGTGGCAAAAATAGGCAGAGTAGTGGGATTAACAACATCAAAAGCATCCATGTTTAAATTGGATGCGATTTGGAAATTAGTGGCAGAGCTGGTATTCACAGACAAGTGTTACAGGCTGGTTTTATTTGAGCGACGTCATTGCCCGTGGGCACTCTCTGTCTTTCTGCTTGTGAAGGTAAAGCGGGCATGCCGTGGCCAAAACTCCGCCCCCTTACTTTCTGATCCTCCTTCTAAACAACTCGCATATTTAATTCAGGCCACTTTTTCCCTTTGGTGAGGAGAACAACATTTCATATTCAGTCCAGGCTGAAATAAGCAACAAACCCTCACCCTGAGTAACAACAACAACAATTGGAAGCTTTTTAACATATTTTTATAGGAAAGGGCAGGGGCAGACTAACTTCTCGGGGGGCCCTAGGCTGACATGGGTAGGGGGCCCCCTAAGTGGGCCATTTGGGATATTTTTGGAGCTGAAAGAGAAACGAGGGGGAAGTATTAGCAAAGGAACATCAATAATATGCTAATCAGAGTTCAGGATGCCAGCGGTAAAACTTACCAATCAGAGTGGGAGCGGGAATGCTGTCGGTAAAATTTGCTGATGGGGGGTGGGGGATATCGCGCCGGAGGATCTATTGGCCAAATGTAAGAAGTGCATCCGTTCCCTCTTTAAATAAGGTT
Organism: Mormyrops attenuatus; assembly: GCA_026777985.1. Classification (NCBI taxonomy): domain Eukaryota; kingdom Metazoa; phylum Chordata; class Actinopteri; order Osteoglossiformes; family Mormyridae; genus Mormyrops; species Mormyrops attenuatus. The sequence continues at coordinate 20,218,292 of JAODKC010000041.1, forward strand.
AGTCTTGAAATTTTGCATACATTCGTTTAATTGTGTTCTCTCCATATCTGTTGTCTACCACTCTAGTGAGACAGTATCAGACAAGGGAGACGTGATGTTAGTCTTGTATCTTTGAGCTGTTTTCTTCTTGTTACTTTGTACCAGTTCGCTTGGCAGTAAACAACCAGTAAAGAAAGCTGGGTAGTGCAAAGTCTCAAAGTAGAATAATCCATTACAGCTGCGACGGGGTCAACTTTGTCTATTCTGAGAACTGTCGCTAAAAATGGAAATAATATAAGTTGCTATTATTTAAACAATCATATTGTGTTATATCCTTATATGTACCTTCTAGAAATTCTGTTTATAAGGGGCCCAGGCGGCTGCCTAAACTTGCCATATGGTAAGTCTGCCCCTGAACAAGGGCTGGGCTCAGACCAGTACATGTTACATATTTAATACGTTACTAATGTGAAATTTCTAGATACGCAAAACGCGCAGCTATTTCAGTAAAAAGACTTCTTGCGTTCTGAGAGTGGGGCGCTATCTTTAGTGCAGTGTTTCACCCTAATAAGAAACCTTTCGATATATATTCAATGCACACATGATGACCTTATCGTGAGAGGAAGTCACGAGTTTGACAGGAGTGTATGCATGTTTTTCAAATTTTAAGACAAACTTAGTACTACTTGGTGTTACAATTCGTTACTGTACGAAAGGCAAAAAAGTTCATGCTCACTGAGATAACTAATATCTAAAAGACCACTGGAAATATAGGAAAACCAATAGAAGGGTGAAGGTAGCCGTTTGATGCGGCATACATGTCAACGTTTTTTTGACAAATATTACTCAGCTGCGTATTTTTTCCATATCTTTATACTCATATAAATGAAACGATATACCACAGAAGTCAGCCCACGGGGGCTTCGGTTCATAAATCAATTCCTCCCCAGGCTGCTTTGTGCGCAGGTCATCGCTACTTCTGTCGTCTCCCTTCTACTTTCTATTCCGTCTGTAAATACATTGATATTGCAAAGTCTGGTAGACCGAGGCATAGCTGCGAGAATCAGGAGGCTTCTTTTAAAGTGGAAAGGAATGGCCTTTTATTAAGCCCTTGAAAGAACCAAGGCAGGTATCAAAAAACCACCAAACAGCTCATAACATGGAAACATGGGGAAGTCGGACGCCGGACAGTAAGGCACACGCATGGTGGGTGATTTCTGCAATTGCCAAAGACACGCGAGGATCGGACAGCATTCACGCATGACACAGGCGAGGGCACACACGACAATTGGAAACACATCAAGTATTTACAATTGCACAAACAAGGTCCATTTAAATTTTCCCAGCATGCTCCGGCACTACACTATTTCCTCTTAAATGTAAAGAGGACCGCATATATTAAATTAGCGATCATTGCATATTCATTCGGGATGCATTTCCTGTAAATATCATGAGCCGCCGTTCGGAACGCGGGAGCGCAGCTTGGAAGTTCACCTCACGAATCATGCCTGAGTCATCATTTGAATCAATCAGCTCACATGCTTTTCTATCTGCCTATCTATCTATCTATCTACAGTATCTAGCTTTCTATCTATCTATCTATCTATCTAATTTACACTTACCACACAGTCTGCAATGTACTTCATTTTTAATGAGTAGCTTCATAACAATGCACAGAGGTGCAGCATCAGGGCAGGCAGGGCAGGCAATGGCCTGTGGCCCCGGGCTGGTAGGGGGCCCCTGAGGGCCCCCAATTACATAGTACATTGCAACAACAAATCTGCTTTATTTGTGTATTCTGCTTTTCATAAAAGTGAAAATAAATGTCTTCTGTTTATTAAATTCTCTTTGTTGATATTATTAGTTTACAATTCACAGTAAAATAAAGGTAATAAATTTTACCGTGCCGGGGGAGGGGGAGTTAGAGAGCCTCATGGAGATTTTTGCCTAGGGCCACCGGAGTGCCTAGAATCGCCTCTAAAAATGCATCTCTCCATCCCTCCATCCATCTTTAACCACTTTTTCAGTACAGGGTTACAGAGTAATAAAACTTATCCTGCATTTTACAACTTGCAGCTCACAATCCATCTTGTCTGAGCTGTATATTGAATAAACCAGATGTGACAGCTGAGGTCTCAATATAAGTTTTCTGTTAAAAGCAGAGGTGGAAAGTTCAGGTTCAGAAAGTACAAATCCAGACCAAGATTTTGTTTCAACCAGTGCTCTGTGAATATGACTCTTTATACTCAGCTGGTTGGTTGAAATATAATCCTGGTCTTTCTAAATCTATACCTTCTGAACCTGAACTTCACCTCTGATTAAAAGTAATCTGGCCATTCAAGGAATTCTTATAACGGCAAAAAGATAAGAAAACAGTGGCAGTTGAATTTGAGCTAACACAATATGTTATTTGATCATTTTTCAAAACTGCAAATTAAGCCTATCAGCACTGAACTTAATTGGGATCAATAAATCCTTCAATTGGTTAATTGTTCTAAGGCTAATGACGACGAAATAATCAATGACTAATTGAACAATTACCTCTGCATTATTTATTTGAACAGACTAGACACTGAAACATCTTGTGTTTTCCCCATTTCACCAATGCACCTGGTTATTCCATGACAAACACAAATTTGGTTTAAGGCGGTGTTTCTCAACCTAGTCCTCGAGGACCCCAAGGTGGTCCACGTTTTTGGTCCCTTACAACTTCCTGCCAGACATTTCACATTTTTGCTTCCTCCTAACATCCTATGTCAACTGTCTGGAAGGGAGCAAAAATGTGTACTTTCTGGGGGTACCTGAGGACTGGCTTGAGACTGGTTTAAGTTAAAATTTAAGAACTGTAGCAAGGTCTCATAGATCCTATTTGTGTAATGTAATTTGAGTCATAGGCACAGGATCCTGGTGAATAGCCCTGTTGTCTCGCACTTTCAGGATTTAACATTAATTGTATGAAAATAATTACTCCATTTCTGAATTTAGTGTCAGTTCCCAGATTAATTTCACTTTACATGAACGTGTCAGATGACGAAAGATTATGATGAGAAATCTGAATCTATCCAATGAAATCTAGACACATACAATGTGGAGTTCATGTAATGTCACGCCACTGGCAGAACTAAGGGCAGTGCAGCCCGTGTAGCTATACTGGGGGCCATCGAAAGGGGGGGCCCCCACGGGGGGTCGATGGGCCCCTTCGCAGGGAGAATCAGAAAGCTATTGATCTATTCGTTTAAATTGTCGAAGCATTGCGTTATGAACCCCTGAAAACCAAATCTTTCACACACACACACACACACACACACATACCCTTTGCCGGGCAAATCTCTTTCGCTTAGAGTGTCCAGTTTTAAATTATTCCTTTTTCTGACAAGACTATAAAAGTTCGTATTGTATACCTTAATCATATTTCCCAACGATACATGGCGCATCTGTAACATTTAACTCTTAAGGTTCAGAGGCTTTGTTGGTAGTTTTTTTTATGAATGTCTAATTTTGACTTATATAAGACCTTAAATGTTTACCATGAAACGAGGACCCCCCCCAAAGCATCTTGCACTGGAGCCCGTAATAAGTAGCTCTGCGTCAATGTCATTGTCTCACACTATATATGCACCATTTGGATTGTACTCCCTAATAATGCATATAAAGATCATGTCAGGTTAGGTTGAGGAGCATGCACTGGTACAACACATTACCGCCCCCCCACACGAGGAAACACCTCGGGATCCTGGTTGGTGACCCCCCCTCCCAGGCCAACACGCGGTCCAGGCCCACCCACCGGAAATGGCCGTCTATCTGCCAGACCCAGGTGTCGCGTGGGCGTCCACTTGGCCTGGTACAGCTGCTTGGGTCCAGCAAGTCATCCATAAATAAAAAAAATTCGAATGTGTTTTAATGTTTGAAAGTGTCCAGATACAGAAATACATTCACAAAAAAAGCAGAACCCTTTTGGCCTGGGATCTACTAGGTCAAAATGTGTACTAAAGTTATATATAAATCTGGTGTAGCTTTGCAACTTTACTTCAGTGCATGTCCAAAATACAATGTACCATATCTACTAAGGCATGCAGACGATCAAGGAAGTGAAATGGAAATGAACAAGGATTTTATTTTCGAACCCACCAAAGACAGCCGACGCTAGTAGATATGTTAGCTCAGCCTGATGACAGAAGAAAAAAAATGTTTCATGCAATATACATTTAAACGGCGTTGGAGGCAATGGCTGGTTTTAACACGATTTGCACTTCACAGATCAACGGAACATCTTTGCACCATCCCCTCTTTTCACCAGCCAGTCGGAACGTCAGTCAACCAGACAAGAAAACTTGGCACTGGAAAATTAGGACATAAACTCTGTTCATCTGGACGTGCGATTCTCAAATCCTGGAGACCTACTGGATATGATGCTTTCTGTTCCAAGCAACCCCTTAAATATGCGTGACTGAGCTGATGCGAAATGTGTGTCTGTGTATGGCAGGCCGTGGACTGGTACATGTTGCGTGTACACGCCAGGCAAGTATCAAGACAAAATATCACAGGTGTGATGTAGCTGAATTAGCAAATACAAAAATTGTTTGCTGTAATTTTACAATGGGCAACAATGATGCTATTAAACAGTTCTCTATCCAAGGTATATTTCTCTGGTTGAAGTTTCTGCACTATATATATTGATGTGTCAAGTACAGGTCTTGCCTGTTCAATCTAGACCCCATCCAAAGCTCAGTCATTAAAAATAAATTAATACTTCATTGAATCCATAGAGATTTCAATTTGTTGGTTGGAATTGGCTGGTTCATCTCATCAGAGATAAGGCCAGTGTCAATGTGATTTTTTTTTTCCCCTCACGTCCTTGGAGACCTGAAGCAGTCAACTGACTGAAGGTGGATGCAAAGTCCAGCCTGAAACGTGTAACGATGTCAGCACAGAAGAAAATGCATGCAATGCTAACCCTACCCCTCTGAAGACTTAAGAAGTCTGAAAACAATATCAAATAAGCATCAAATTAAATGTATATATTAAATGTATTATAAGTACTAAATACTAAATTTGGAATCTACAAGCTAGCTAACATCAATATCTTTGAGGTCTGTACTTTCATAACGTTTGTTTGTTGTTTTGTTATGCAAATAGTCACCCCTTTAAAGAACGATGACAAGTACAAATGGCATTGTAATAGATGAATTTTCAGTGGAAAATTATCAGGGCACACCCGGGAACGGCTACAGAGCAGGCCATTGTCAGGGAAGTCAAATACATGTGTCAAGAGGAATCTCAGGCATTAATATTTCAAGATCGTGCATGACATCAAAGATTCTCACATATCCTTCCGGTTTTTCAGAGAAAATACATATCCTGCAAAAGCATATAAGTGGCTTAAATTGTGGCTTAAAATTCTTTTGTAGGATGAGATCACTGTGTTTGGGGACATGATAACCTTTGAAGAAAACGTAGCCCGCGCTTCTAAATCTCCACTTCTTAGCCACATTTATTTTTTAAAATATTATTCAATCAATCAATCAATTAATTAATTAAACTGACCAGTCCAGAAAAATTGTTTGCCGTCAGGACACAGCTGTAGCTGTAGCTGTAGCTGTATTGAGCCTAGAACTGATCAAAGACATCATTTGAAAGAGATACAGTCTTAATTAAGACTAGGGTGAATACATGGAAGGGGCCACAATAGCGTTGGCCTCAGCTGAAAGCTGATTGGCCTCCAGAGTGACCCCTAGCCTGTCACTTACTGAATCAAAACATATCATTGGCTAATGATAAGGTTGACCCTCCTACATGAATTATGGCCCCTTTTATGCCGCTCACCTTCAAAATCTTTGAATCACCACTGATTATAGAAAATGAGAACTCTCCAAGCGAACAGGTTTCTACACATGAAATAGTGTTTTTAAGGCAATATGGAGGCAGAAAGCAAACTGGAAGGTTACGAGAAAACTGGGGTGTATGGTTGATGGGTGTGTCATCTCAGTCAAAAAGGAGGAGCACAGACTTAGGGATGTGGGTGCACATACATGAGCTGACGCCCTTAATGTGATGTGCATGGGTACACATCCACATACTGAGAATACTTCCAAGTAACCATATTAATTTTAATGCTTTTATGTAATGTAATATGTAATAGTAATGCTTTTATGTAACACTAATGCTACAAACCCATAGAAAAGGAATCAGTGCAAATCACTTTGGGTTTCGGTTTGACTGCTTTAAAACATATCAAACATATATACTAGTAAAATATTCATTTCTGAATTTCCTTTGGGGAAATATGGACATAAACTCCACATAAAAGGAAACGGCCTTATTTCTGCACCAAAATGACTGTGAGCATTATAAGACACACAAAATAATACCTAGAAGCTACAATCATAATTACAGATTCCTCCCTAATGGACAGTCGCCTCTATATTTTATATAAAAAGAAGGTTATTTTGTGACCTTAGCTATTAAACTACCTATTATTAGAGAAAAATCTGAAAAATAATTGGTCTTGGTGACTTAAAGTCCCAGTAGATCAGGCCTCTTTGGCTCCACCGTGGCCCTAAAGTGGCCGATATGCGGTGATCTGGTAATATGGTGATGACCAAAGATGCTCAAATGTAAACAGGTGGTCTGTGCGGATGATTAGCTGTTGCCTTTTAAAGCTTCTCATGGCGATAATTAAGAAGAAGGATGCAGCGTAGCCGTCCACAATGCACCGGTCCCCCTGGTGTCTCTCCTGAATATTTATTACCCAGTAACTGAACTTTTAAATGATGTGTTCGCTTACTTCGGCAGACTGTCAGTATACAAATGAGTCACACGGCATCCCACGCGGTCATGCACATCCACGGCATAATAAAGCCTTTTGTTTTTTTTTTCCTTTTCCTAGCGTGGAATAAAAGACCGTTTCCAGGTTCAGTGTGTGGGTCCATAAAGACACCTACTAGCATGCACACAAAACAAATTCTCAATGCACCTGCTAAAAAGGACTATTTTACATCATTTAATTTCTGTGGGTCTCTAACTGAGCACCCCAGTACATCTACGCCTCTGTTCTGCCAGAGGGGCTGCTTTGCAGATAAGTTTCTTGGATTGACTGACCTTTATATTGCACCAGTAGACATCACACGAAGGTAGGAAACAACATCCCCCACAGACAACCCCAATTGTGGGGCTTTTAAGTGGTAATGCACCTTATACTCTAGAAGGATGGCTACTACGTTCTTTTGAAGTTTTGACATTAAGGTTATGGTCACAGATTGGGGTAAACGTGAAGGCGGGCTTTGATGGGGCCTCAGTGAAAACAGTCACATGACAGGGGTGTACAGGCTGGCCAAAGCTTGCCTGAGTAGAACTCCTTCCTTATTGGTTTAGCGCTTCAATAGTAAGTCTTGTGTTTACCCAAAAACAAATAAAACAAGTAAGAACAAAGGGACAAAGGGACACATATGTGTGCTTTCTTTCACTTGGAAATCAAATCGGACTGATAGGAAATAGACCCCTACTGGTTTGTGTCTGTCAGGAATTTGAAAAGGGCAGCTGGAACAATGAAGACGTCTTGTCACATTCATGTAAAAACACAGAAAACGGCTTAGCTTGAAGCGTATGTTTTAACATTTAATCGATGCATTAAATGGATTCCCATCCTGAGAATATCAAAGAAAAACAGAGTCTTTCCATCTGTATCTACTTACATCAGTTACTCAAACGCGGTGACAGTATAATCTTAAGCATGCATTTAGCAGAGAATAACACACACAAACACACACACACACAATCGGTCCATTCATTTCTATAGAAAAAAACCCTAATCCCAACTATGACGACCTTAATCCCTACCCAGCCCTAACCTTGATCATATGTGACCAAACAAAATACAAGACTTTTGGCATTTTAAGCTTTTCTGATTGCAGTCACAGATTTTTATAAAATTGAGTTTCTCGAAAAAATGGTCCCTACAATGTCAAAATAACAGGTTTTTAATCGTAAATGTCTCCACAATATAATATATAGATGATCCACTCACTCTCAACTCTACCACCCATGATTTTACCATAAAACTGCTAATACACATCCTTGTGTCAGATTTGTTCCTGCAGCACCGGATACTTTATATTGTCCACTCACAGGCTCACCCTGTACACGAACTGCAGCCTTCCTGCACCACAAACAAACATGTTGTGTTTATGCGTGGCCTTGTGAACAGTTGCCATAGAAACATTTTGTTTTAGGGGTTAGTCAGTGGGTTGTTACTTCGGCTTTATGCAAATTCACTATTTAAATACTAAAAACACAGGCTAGCATTTCAGCCGTGCAACATGTCATTTTTCTTGCATTATGATTCAGTTAATGAGAGATTTACACAGCGCGAGATGTGATATACGGTCCATCATACAGACGCTTCTTAAAGCACCTTTCAACCATACATCTTTTAAAAGAATCCATTATGTAAATCTTCTTCTGCAAAAACATTACAAAAAAAGAGTAAAAATACGGCTCTGATTATTATATCCCACGTTCACTGGCTAATTTATAATTGTATCACAATTATAAACTTATGTATCAAATAAGCTGCTTCATTGGAAGGCGAAACGATCTTCTTTCAGGCAGTGCACGGCAATAATTTAAATATCTGTAACGTGTAAAATTTATTTTCAAGTGGTTTAACAGACAGACATACAAGCAAATTGTCCTTTTCTGTTAATCAGTGTTTAAAGCGAACCTCGGGCCTTTCCTTAATAAGTAAAATGCATGGGTAGGTTGGATGTCTGTAACTGTATTATTATCAAAGGTTTTTTTTCGGTATCTGTTTCGATGCAAAAGAATCTCCAAACACAAGCGGTTCACAAGCATCAATCAAAGGCAAAGCAAATTTTGACAGAGATTACAATACATTTTACAAGTTTAATAGAATATTCCACTATCTGACCGTTTTTGACGGCGTGGGTGATGAATCATTGAGCCACATTGTCTGATAAAAGTACGCGCTATTCTCCAGCCTTCAAATGTCACTACACACTGGAAACGCAAGGTCATGCCGCTCTTAACAGGTGTTTTTACTTTACTTTTTTGTGTTGCGATCAGTCACTCTGATTGCATGATGCAACAACATGCCATTCCAGTTCAAAAATCAGGATTGATGAAAGTCTGCCGGTCTCTGTACCGGGAGCGAAGCGTTTTAAAATGGTGCTGCAGCGCCCTCTGTCGCACAAAGAGAGAAACACATCCGAACTCCTGCTGTGTCACGCTAAGCACAAGTCAACGGCACGAGCTTTAAAGACAAGTCAGATTCTTATATAATATAAATAATGGTTATAATGTATGCTAGCCACCTTCAATTACATCATTGTATGAACATTTTCATCTGTCTTTTCATGGTTTTTCATAAAATGATATTACCATTCTGCTAGAAAAATGGGATTAGCTTGTAAAAAGGAAAAAAAAAACATTAACATACTGAACTCTATTTTGTCCACATTGTAGGTGCATATATATGATGTAGTATGGATGTTGCTTGAAAAATTGCAGGAGACATGCTGATAAAAATGTATTTAGAAACTTCAGGGGAGTGCGATTTGACTTGTGAAATTTCAAAACACCCTCGGTGAAAAGCTACGCGCGGCTATTTTTACGAAGCGAGCGTGCAGATAACAAGAAAGACTGATTCAGATGGCGAGTTAAGGTCACAGCTCAAGGGTACACGGAGTGCGCAGATCTAGAATAGAAGGGCAACCCATCAACCGATGTGTTATACTGAAGGGTAAGGTGAAGTAAAATTAACACACTGGCAGTAAGGCATGTTTTATACAAGCTTGACTTTTACTGGTCTTTTTGTCAAACTGAGGCATCAGTGATCAGTGAAATGCGTTGAGAATTCATTGCGTTACAGAGGCTGGAATGCAACCAACTATACAACTTATAACCAGACAAAAATGTCCATAACTGTAGCGTTGCGGTTACGGTGTTTGTATTTCATCTTATCTGCCATCTCGCCTGCTAATTTGTCTGTCTAATGCACTTGGAACTAAATGAACACAATAAACTGTGGCGCTGCTGATTACCTCTGATCGTTATTCATCAGATGGAGTTAGCGTGCACCTGTAGTTTAATGCAGCAGTGAGGTGGGGGTGGGGGGAAGAAAAATAAAACATTCAAGTTGTTATTGGACATCGCAGACAGAACCTCCTGTCAATTAGCATCTAATCTTACACGCCACCGCAGGAGGTAATAGGGTAGCCATTCACATGCTTGCAGGAGCAGGTAGTAAATTAGCAAAAATAAGATTATCTAGAACCACCCATGGTACCTGCCGAGATAATAATTTAAAAAACATATAAAAAAATATAATCAAATTTCCTATTATACTCATCACTCGCCAACACTTCCTCAAAGCGTGCCTCGTGCATCTTATGAGATTCGGTTGCCCTTAAATAAATTCCAAGGACAACACACAGGAGGCAAAAACATCACACCCCTGGGTTTCATCGCCAGGACAGTCCTACAGTACATTCAGCTTGATCTGAATCATTTGCCCTAGATTACTAACTTGCTCTATAGTAATTCCATTTCAAAATCCAATTTAGTGTCATGGTCAGAATCTTGGCATTATGATAATGGGGGGGGGGTGGTATGGATGCCAGGATTAATACCCGAGCCATTTACCCTCAATATCACTTCAACAGAACATCCAAGAGGCAACATTAACGGTCTTGTGGTCTCCAAACCTTTCAATGGCCAACCATAGGAAGCCGCCATTGTTTCATTTGCTACCCTCGTTAAGTGTCAAAGTTCTCTCTGCAGGTCTTCCCAGGGAGCGTTAGCGGGCAGTAAAGGAGGGCCAATATCCTGGCAAATGTTCCCATTTGGCAAGCAGAAAAAAAATCAATAGCAATTCAACACATATATTTCTTTAGAAATTAGACAGTTCTACTATGAATTATTCATATTTCTTAGTGGTCCGCGTGGTATCTGTCCTTTTTCAAGGGGAAAGGGGGCTGGTATATACACTATTTGATTTCTTGCAGGTGAAGAAAGGAAATGTTCAGAAGGTTTACAATTGGGCACTGTCCCTTAGATTGGTTAAGTGAACATATGGTCACATGGAGAAGCTAACTAGTCATGCTTGTGTGCTTTGCCTTTGACTCCATTGGCTGGACTGTCCGTGCTGTTGGGCACCTTGGCCTGAGCCATCAAGCTTCTGACGGCGTCAAGGGGACCCTTTCCCTCCAGGGCCGAGGGATGCCTGTATGAGCGACCGATGTGGTCCCACAGGGTGAAGTATTGACCGTAGTTGAAGTCGAAGAAGAGGTGGTGGTCAGTATGGTGCGCGGAGCCGTTGATGACCTTCTCCAGCAGCTTGGGGACCCGGTAGTCACCATCGTGGATGGATATGGTCCACATGTTGACAAAGACGTAGAGGCCCAGGTAGAGCACCTTGTGGAGTGGGAACAGGAAGGGGTAGATGTGGTAGGGGAGGCCCTGCAGGAAGCCGTCCACGGGGTGGAAGGCATGGCTGGCAAAGGGCGTGGGGATCTTCCACACATGATGGGGTTTATGAAAATGCTGCAAATCACACCAGAATATGAGGCTGAAACACCAACATTTTACAGGACTTTGAGAAAAAAAAAGTAGTAAATCTAAAACAATTGTGATAAACTACTTGCATGACTTAAGATTTAATGATTCTGAAGCATTAGAAATGAATGTTGGATGGATTCTAATTAAAATGAATGTTGCTGTTTTAAGTACAAAAAAAATATAAATTTAAAATCAACCAAACCATGTTTAGGCAATATACTTAACTTTGCCTACTTCAAAACCAAGAATTTAAGAATTACTAATAAAATCAAGCGTATGCAATTTAATCTAACTTATGTGACATTAAATTTAACTTTAACAAGGAGTTTCAAATATTGTTCAGAACTCTGATTTCATGCAGTAATATTGCAGCCATTACAGACATTACACAATATTCAAATACCTCACTAGCCTAATGTTTAACTTTTCATATTTACCTTGTAAATAAGTTTGTGGTGAAGAAACCGATGGATCCAGTAGATGCACATATCAGTAAAAAACAAGAATGAAAACATGCTGAAAATTACTCCTGGCCAACCTAAAAAAAAAAGGAACAATAATTTTGATATACAACATAAAGTATACAGAGCTGGAAAGGGACCCCCCAACTTCACAGCACCGTTAGTGCGACTCACAGAACTTACCAGAAGGAGACTCGTTGACATTGTCGTAAAGTTTGCTGTATCCTCTGACTTCAGCAAAGAACAAGGCAACTGTAGGAATACTGATCCATGGCAGAGAGCTCATGGCATACTTAATCTCTCTACGCACCTGGTTCTGCAGGGGAACCAAAGAGATCACAAAACTGCTGGTATACATAATTGTTTGTAAAGTTAAAAAATAAAAAATTAACAACCGATTTATGGAGACTGTATCAAGTGGAGCAGGGGTGTATACAGGGGTGGGGCCACAGGGACACTGGCTGACTGGCCCCCACTGGGAGCTGACTGGACCCCAGAGTGCCCCCTCCCTTGCTACTCACTGCTTCAAAACATATCACTGGCTCTGTATGATTTATGGCCCCTATTATGTTCCCCGCCTTATAAAAAATGGAGAAAAAAAAATACATATTACAAACCTCCAGAAACTGGGGGTGTTTCATTAAGTCGTGGTCAAAGATAAAATAGTAGCTGAGGGAACCCATGACCAGGTACAAGATGGCTGCCCCCAGGTTTGTGACCACCAGCAGCCCGATGATCTGGCGCACAGGTTCGTCCTCGGGCCATGACTCGGGGTACACATAGGGGGAGAATAAGTAATCGTCGGCGATGTTGAGCATGAGATCCATCCTCCCAACTGAAAAACAAGCACAGTTAATAGTATGAAGTCTACACATTATATTTTTACATTCCACTGTCCTATATAGTCATTGAATTACTAACATGTAAAAACTTTACACTAGCTGGCAGAACTTTTTACATGTCACACCTTATGACTATCGTTTACTGACAGTTAGAAATTCTATGCCGAAATGTGGACGTTATATGCATGGTTACATTTGATGGATTACATGCGATGTTCACATACGCTATAACACCATTTGCTTAAAAGATAATTACAGCATGTTGGGCGCACTGTATATTCACACACACGGATACTTGCGCACACCTACATATCCAGTTGTAACATTTCACAGATCATAAGATAACAGTATGGCAGACAGCACAGAGTGTAACAGAAAACAAAATAACTAATCCTGAAACTGGGGTGACACTGACATCGACACGTTTTCATCTTATATTGAGATTAAACCAGCTACCAGTAACCAGATTAGTTCAAAATAAGCAAACTGTATAGAACAATTTCTAGTTTACTGAAACTTGTATATTGATGCCTCTGGCTTTGCTAACGATGGCAATAAGATTAAAATTAAACGAAGTTAAACAGAATTAACTTTCTCTATTCAGACCCACATTTAACCATCATATAAAGGGAAAATTCCGATATACACACGCACTGACAACCCATTACGATGCACCTACCTGTTCAGATTTAACCAGGAAAGCCAGCAATTCTACCAGAACCCCAGGTGATGTATTTCAGTAACCAATAAACGTTCAGCCGAGATCGTGAGGTAATGGAAATCTAACCAATAGAAATGCGACTGAGCGTCAGCGCGAGCTAGCTTTCTCCGTGTGATTGGACCATCAGCTGATCAGATCATGGCGCTAGCGCCTAGTTTGGTCTGAAGTTTTAAAGATACAGAGTCTACGTACAGAGGAAATCTGCCAAAGTTATAGCGTCAGAACAAAGGGCAAAGCACTGTCACAATGCGTTGTCGACGTCGTAATTATACGCTGATCTTGGCATTTTCTATAGAAACTTGACCTGCCATAGATGTCATATAGAGGTTGCAAAAGTCACCTAAACAAGATTAACACAGCTAAAATAGGTAAGGTAAGGGAAATCAGGTCGATTTTATAATGCATAAATTTAATTGAAATCCTTCGCACACAAAACGGGTTGGTCAAATTTCATAAACCTGGAACTAATATTTTGTGCTATTGCTTTCCACGGTCTTGTTTTGAAAGGCACAGAGCCCGACCCCGGAAGAGGATGACGTTTAATTAAAGCGACTTCTTGAATCGCCTTCATTTCCTCAGCGTGGGATTGTTTTAACATAAGCACGCCTATTTTAACTGCATATATTCATGTTTTTGGTTAATTTCGTTGACTTGCGCGTACGTTTCCGCTAGATCACAGCACATTTTTATAACGTTTGCCCTGACGCAGATCGTATCGATCTGGTTATTCAGAGATGGACAGCGAAGTACAGAGAGATGGAAGAGTGTTGGATCTCACCGATGATGCCTGGAGGGAGGACCGTCTGCCCTATGAGGATGTCACCATACCGCTGGTAAGCCCCCCTGGCATACGGCTACAAATGGCTACTCATTCGCGCAATATATGCTGCACGACGACAAATTTACAATATATATTTTCCCGTCCTCGAAACCTTGAAACGTCGGCTTCGTCTTTTCTTCATTTCATCATAGCAATTAACACGGTAATTTAACCAATTAGAACGATTGTCACTTGATTTCAAATGAAGTTAGCAAACGTCACAACCTTTTACATGGATGCACACGTCACTTAAACCGGAGTAGACATTTGTTGGGGCGGTGATCTAATTGCCGCTAAATATTCTGTCAAATGCATTTAACTACGCTTAAAAACAGAAATTTTTAATTTACATGTACGTTACCAGCTGTGAACCTTTGGTCTCCAGACCCAGCACGCCCTGTTTGAGACAAAAATACCTGGAACAAGTAACACTCTCTGGTTATGTGAACACTTTGATCTGAAATGTGGAAGTTAATTGCAGTTGATTGTAAACTAGTTAAAACTAAAGCTCTTAAACTTCTTAGGATACCTAGTGTAAATTGAAACCATTTTCTGTAGCTGAGAAGAATTTCTGCAGGAGTGTACCTCTAATAGTTATATTGGGTCATTTGTTTCTGCTGTCAAGTTGAATTAGGTCCGGGAGTTTGGAGCCAAGGCATGCATATTTGCGGTCCTGTTAGATGACCTTGAAATTGTTCAATCAAAGTTGCAGACACCCGGACAGGATCTCATGCCTCACCTAAAAATTTATATAATCCCCCCCTCTCTAGAGTGAACTCCCTGAGGCAGAGCAAGACAATGGCGGATCAACAGAGTCTGTGAAAGAACAAGAGATGAAGTGGTCCGACTTGGCCCTGCAAAGTCTCCATGAAAACACTCCCAGTACTGGGAACTAGCAGGCCAGACGCAGTGCAAGATGAATGATCGTACTGGATTATGAATATACTGGCTTTTGACTACAAAGATTAAACATATTGTAAATAAATATACACGCACACGGGAAAATTAAGTTTTGCCTTGAGAGATTTGCACCCCAAAAACACCAGCTAATTTATTAAAATAGCTATGGTTCAAATTTTGGAGAAATGGTGCCTCACTCAAATTGTGCAAACAGCATGTCAAACTAAATGTTAACTGGGAAAGATTCAGTCTTAAAAAAAATACACAAAACTGGTTAATTAAATTTTTTAATTTTGTTCCAACTTTTGTATGGATTTGTTTACGTACATATACACCTCTATCTCACAATAACCATGTAGAGTTGAGATGTTTTTATTGCTGCCTAAAACAGATTTCGTTGTCCGATTTTAAAAATGCAGTGTTCATTTTCAAATAATGACCATACAAAAATAATGGAACAGTCTAAACGGTGTCACGTATTTGAGAAATGAATTTGAAAACAATGAATGGGAAGTGATTGCCCAAGTCATTTGTGAACCACCCACTGTAAGTTATGCAACATCTTTCTGATACTACAACCATTCTCAGAATCTACAATCGTCTCCTTAGGTCTCCTTGCCAGCATCATTCTTCACACCTAAAAGTAAAGTCTGCAGCCATTAATAGGCTGTTTAATTATTAAGTGTAAGACGTATTCTCTGCCAAGACAACAATCTATTTGTACTGCAGTTTCTTTGTTGAATTCAGAAGACAAACAGTACAGAAAAAAACTAATCCACAGAGACTTACTCCTATGATTACCATCTCTGTATCTCAGATTTAGGTTCCAGAGGCAAAGAGCTGTGTCCACAGGTCCTCATTATCATGTAATTGGGTCAGTCATATTGGTCCGATATTTTAGAATAGCGTACATTCAGAAATGAGTTCATTGTGTGTTCAGGATCTACATAATTTAAATGCTGTATGGATTAGTTCAATCAGTAGCAGTTATGAAAGAGAATATTTGGAATGACAAGCATTTTTGAATGCGACTGGTTAAAAATAGCATTTTAATATAAAATAATGCAGTATTTATTAGTAATCCTCATCCAAAATAGTGAAACAGAAAATGTAATTGTTATATAAAAAACCTTAAGTGTGTCTTCATGAAGGACACTGCTTGAACCAAACCTTCATGCTCAAGCCTGTCCATTGTCCTGTTTATTAGCATAAGGTCATTTCTATTTGAAAATGTGACACTGCATTAGTTAAGGAAATGTCAGACCAATACGTATAAACAGCATAAATAAGACTTAATTCACTGCTATTTAAGAACAGTTTTGTTGTAATATTCCACAATAACATTTTATACTCTCCAGTTATTGATACAAAAGATGTTCACATTTAGCACAGAGCTAGGTGGCTCATCCAGCTACCTTTCAGTGTCTTGGGTTGGGGGACACCACATTATTTTACAATGGGGGAATGGTTTTGGAGTCTGTAACACAAAAATTTTATAAATAACAATGGACCAAACCCAATATCAATACCAACAAAGAAGTGCTTCTGCCAAAAACTCAACACTACAATCTGACATCAGTTCACATTTTGGTATTTACATCTTTATGAATAAAATTGAAATCTGTCACATCTGTTATTGGTGCTCTGAAATATACTCAGTCTTTTTTAACCCAGTTCTCAGGGACCACCAGTGGTCCATGTTTTTGCTCCCTCCCGGCACCTGGCAAAAACATGGACTGTCTGGGGGTCGAGGACTGGGTTGAGAAACACTGGTTTCACTGTAGTAATTATGAGTGGATACCTATCCCAGTTTCAAATGAATTCTGTTCAAAAAATGTACATTTTCAAATTTAACCTTTCTTTATTATGGTGGTGGGATCATTGTGGTTCTCTCTTTCATACCTTGACTAGTTCTACCAAAATTGAGAATTTTAATAATCATTTACCGGAACATTACTTTTTTTGGTCAACACAGAGTATGTGTCTTCTACATAGGCAGCTGTGTTGGAACCTTCCATCTTTTTTCTATACGTGCTTGTGCTACGCAGAGTTGTGGGGGTCTGGAGCCCATCAGCACAAAGCAGGGGAATAACCCATGATGGGGCACCAACCCATCACAGGGCACACACACAATTTGGTAACTCCAGTTCACTTTTGCATGCTTTTGGACTGTGGGGACCAAACTGGAGGACGCCCCAGAACGACAGGGGGAGAACAGGCTGGAGACATGAACTGGACATGGTCCCAGAGGTTTGAGGTGACAACACTAGCAACTGCACAACCATGTTGCTCTGTTCTGGAATCTTCTATCTTTAATAGTGAAGAATCAAACACTGTGAAAGCAAAGACACCCCTCCCCCAGACTATGGTATGCTGGAAGCCGTGTAAAACTGCAGACATACTTACATACACATTCCCATGTGTTAGTGACAAGGCCGTGATTGTTTGATACCTCCAAGACTTACTTTTGTAACTAGAAACCTTTTGAAGCATGCAAAAATCTCCATTTTGAAATAGAAAAGGTTTTTTGTTTAAAATAACAATCGCATTCAGTTTTTTTTTTTTTTAATCAGCAGTTAAATATTCTAAATGTTTTATTCAATCTTGCAAATCCTTTTAATGTCCTTTGTGACAAAAATTTACACTGCCATAATACATAGAATTATTCTTAAGACAGTTTATATTACTATTCTGACATTCACAAACGTATTTTGACACTTTCAGGAATGCTGTGGTCAAAACAGGTTTGCTTTGATATTTGGTCCGGTTTGCGAGAAAACATGAAGCGGTAAATTTCTAAGGCGTCCTCTTTCTACACCCCCCCGAACATTAGTCTGGATTATAGTGAAAACAGAGGAGATTTTAAAATGTCATGCTGTCACGCAGTAAACAGTGGGTGCAGTCACGGCACAGCGGTGGAGAACCGCTCGTTTTCAATAGTGACGGCGGCCTCTCTAACTCATGGTTGTGGGCCCCCAACCCAATGCACAGACGCCGAGACCACCGAATGCGCCGGCCAAGCATGTACTCAGAGGAATGGAAGGGCATGATCACATATACATTCCATCCTCGATCTGCAACATCTAGAAAGTACACAATGTAGGCTGATGTACACAGAACTGTACTGTGAGAAATAGTGTACATGCATTTCTGAAATGCAAACCTTAAATCCCAGTACCTGCCCCCACCCACCCACCCACCCACCCACCCAAAAAATCCCTTATAAGCAATAGTTCCCCTCATTTCTATATTTTTGATTTTATGTACCATTTGTTAAACACATATATACATATATGATAAGTAACAGCTGTGTGGCATTCTAGACAATGGAAGAAATTATGGTACATTCAGGTCAGTAAAAAGTCTTTGTAATTTTCTTTACATTTCTTTAAAAATACAAAGAAAGAAACGCAAACTCAGACAGTCCACTGTCCTGCAGAGGCTGCTGAATTTACTGAATCACTTTTTTTTTGTTTTTAATTCATTTGTCTTAACTAGTCAGTTTATTTGTAAGTCTGTCACTCAGCATGTATTTCCGTCTCAGGCCTCTGGAGGGACAGCTCAGCTGGGAGGAAGGCCCCCTGTCCCAGGGCAGTGGAATATGCCCGAGCGCTCTGTGGGGTTGTGAATCCTGGGGTTGCGTAAGGAGCGGTGCCTCCTCGGCTGGAGACCGGAGTCTGTGACTGTGTCTGAGAGACAGGGTGATAGTCGTCCAGGTTATCGTAGTGCGACAGCATGGTCATGGTGCTGTGTCTCTGCCCGTGAGACTGGTAGGAATAAGATCCACAGTGCTCCCTCTCGGGGTTCTCCTGCAGGTGAATCGTGGAGGGATTAGGCTGGTGGTAGTGGTGCCGCTCTCGCATGCTGTGGGACCTCTCAGGCTTGGGAGGGGGGACGGGTTTCACGGGGGCTACCTGTGGCTCTTCTTCGGGGTAGCTGGCGGTGGATACGGGTGCGATCCTAATTGCATGCCTGTCCTGGTCAGAGCGCTCGTAGCGCGATGGGTGCCCCCGAGGCTCGGGGCATTCTGGCCAATGCCTGCTGCCACCGCTTCCTTGCTTGCTGTCTCCTGGATCACCTTTGGAATCTGGACGGCTTGGCTCCTGATGCGGAGGGAGGTTCCGCGGAGCCGGCTGGGGCGGAGGCTGGTGCGGATGTTGTGGATGATGATATCCAGTTTGGTTGCTATGGGAGCCGCTTGGCTTGAGTGGTACAGCCGGCTTGTCGGCCATTCCGTTGCCCTGGTAGTGCTTTTCGGTTTCCATGTACATGAAGACGTCAGGGTCGGACAGCAGGTGCCTGGGAGGATGCTGAGAGGCCGGCATGACGCCATACCGCCCATCTTTACCCTCGGCAGTCATCAGGACCGTTTTTCCAGGATCGGATTTGCTGCGGAGGTGCAGGACTTCCATTCCTCCTGGATCTCCCGGAATGAAGGGACTCACGTTATCGTACTGAGACATAACTGGGCCTTTCGCTTTTTGCCTGGCTCTGTTTTCCCGTCGGACAGAGTGCATGCGGAGTCTCTCAGACTCCTCGGGATCCATAGCCAGGTAAACTGAAGCCCCCTTCGAGCTGTGGGAGGGGGGCATGTCCCTGCTCACAAAACTATGCTCCCTACCACTGGGCAGGACGTGACGCGATAAGTAGTGGTAGTTCCCAGCTTTGGCCCCTGCTCTGTTAAGGGGTGGGGCAAGGTCTCGGCTGCTGAAGGAGTGAAAGTGTCGCAGCCGGATGGTCCCGTATGGGTCCACATCATAGTAGGGCGCATCCAGGGGGCTGGTGCTAGAGTAGGGGCTGTAACGGTACTGCACTCGGCCATTCTCGAAGTAGGGCTGCAGCTGGGTTACGTGGTAGTCCGATTGCACAGGCTGCTGGTACGGCTTGCACTGATAGATCGGCCGCTGGTAGTAATAGAGCTCATCGTCTGGCGGCACCTCGGTTCGTGTGATTGGCACGGAGCGGATGGCAGTAGGTGGCACATGCAGAGAGTGGACCCGGCGGATGGTGGGGTACACCATGGCACTGTCCATGGGCCCATAACCCTGACTCCGGTGTCCAGATGACCCACCCGGAATGTACTCTCCCCTGTGAGGGCCACGGGATTTGATGGATTGATGGAAAGATCTGGGTCCAATGGTATTGTAGCGGCCGTCAGAACGAGCGCTATAGATAATCTGAGGCTCTGATTTAGAAGCATAGGACAAATGCGGTGGCACGCTGTCAGGCCGATAGTGATACGCCATAGAAGGCTGGCCCACCGGCATCACCCTCTGGTGGTAATATGCTTCAGCCGCAGCCTCCAACGTGCTTTCTGCCTTTGGGTGGTACATGTAGGCGGGCTGGAGGACCGAAGGTTTCCGTGGCGGCCGGGGCGGTTGTGGAAGGGCCTCTTCCACCGAGGATGGTATGGCAGCTTCCGCCAGGATCGTGTGGAAGTTGGAAGCATTGGCAGCCTCCGTGTTGGAGAGAGCCGCAGCTGCCAGCTTGCTCTCGATGGAGCGCACAGGCGGCGTTGGCGGTGTGGGCCCATAGGCCTGATACACCGGTACCGGATCTGTCCGAGGGTGGGCCGCCTTCTGAGCTTCCCAGGGCTTATCCGCTTGTTCAGTGGGTGTAGTCGGAACGGCAGAGGTCCAGGTGTTGGCTGGCGGCTGCACGGTCGTGGTAGACTGCTCTGCAGGTTTTGGAATACTCAATGTGATGTCGACACCTACCCGTGTCTAAAAACAGAACAGAGACAAGGGTTCTTAGATCAATCTCAGAAGGTTACCCCCTCAAACTGCATTTGCATGCTTCCCATTTCCTAATTACTCACCTCCATATGTGGCATGGCTCCCAAATCATTGTTAGTGGTGGTAGTAGAGGTGGTGGTGGTGGATGGGCTGATGCTGGTGCTGGAAGTTGTGGTGCTAGAATAGCTGGTCACAGGAACTTGGCCCAGGGCAGGCTGCTGCCTTTCTGGACTTTTTTGAGATAGAGATATTTGAGGGGGTTGGGGGGTGGCAGGAGAGGTACCCTTGACAGACTCTGTTAAGGAGTCACTCGTGTCAACAGGCGCACTGTCCTGGTTAGCGTTGGATGCTGCAGGTGGCCAGGTACTGTTGGATTTGGTAAGGTGTGAGCTGGCCACTAGTGCTCGACTCTCGGCAGGTGATGCAGCCGAAGGAGGGGAAGAGAAGGCTGGCATCGGGGAAGCGTCCCTATCCGTCACTAGTTCAGGGGTTGCTGGGGGTGGGAGGGGAGGCGGTGGTGGCCACTCCAGGGTATCAAGGGGGGACATAGGAGTCGGGGGCCCCGAGGGCCGTCTCTGGGTGAAAAAGCTGGCTTGTTGGGCAGACTCGGCCAGGGCCAGGGCGAGTATGCGAGCGGCGTTCTTTGGAGGGGGAGGCGGTGGGAGAAGGGACACTGAACTTACAGGGGCAGGGGCCTGCGAAGAATCCATACCTACGGCTCCTGGGGAGGGACAAAACAGAAAGGACCATAAACTGGGGATAACACATGGGAAAGTAAGCTGATTTTTAAGAGCAGAAGGAGCAGGAAGGGTAAGGGGAGTGTGTTGTTACCCTGAGTTCCCCTGAAAAACAGATGCTCCTGTCCCATCGTTTCACAGAAACACATTTCAAAGGCTAAGGTGTGAAGAGTATGAAACCACAGAGGAAGATTACCCCTCTTAAGAGTATTCCAGCAAAATCAGGAAGCAAGCCCATGTGACATGCATGATGGCAGTATGCTGGTACCTGCTGTCCCCAGACCTTGCTGCGTTGGAGGGAGGACGGGCCCGGTGGGTCCGGAAGCTTCTGTGCATTCTTTGATGGTGTGGTCTCTGTTCTCAGGGACCTTCCCAGGCAGCTCCAGCAGGGTGCCTTCACTTGGGGCAGCTTCATTGGTCTTTAGCAGCATGGCAATCATGTTGGGTGGGGGGACCAGAGAGCCCTGGGGAGCCTGGGCAGGGGAAGGGGGCTGGGGACCATCTGTCTCAGGGGTTTGGTTTGGAGTGGATGCCACTGCAGGCTCAGAGACAGCCAAGGAGGGCAGCTTGATGCTCTTCTGGGACGTTTTAGGGGAGAAGGCCTGCACCACTTTTTCAGCGAGGGTGGCAGTGGCATGCTTCTTGCTCTCTGCTTGGCCCCCCAGAGCTGGACTGAAGTCGGGGGATGCTAAGAAAGGGCTCAAGGCTTTCTCTGGGGAGGGGGAGACCGGTTCTGAGAAGCTGGCCCCTGGGCTCGTCCTTAGACCGCCGGCCTCGCCCCCCAGCTCAGGGGAGGGAAATGACGGCTCACCAAGGGGTAGACTACACTGGAAGGACATGGGATCGAAGTCCAGAGAGGCCACACCGATGTCAGGGGGGCTGAGGTCCATGTCCTCGGCAGAACGTGGAGGCGAGATGAGGGCCGGCACACAGATGGGGCCCTCATCTCCATCGCTGTCCCCCTGGCCCAGGTTGTCATACGAGTTACAGTGGTGCCGCCCATCCAGCAGGTCTCCATTGAAAGAGGCGGACAGGGCGTCGCTGCTAGAGCGAGGTCTGCGGGGGCGGTAAACCTTCGACTCACCTGAGGAAAGTGAGTCCCAGTAACCATTAAAAAAAATGTAGACTAGAAGTGTGAGTGCCTCCTTCTAGAGGTGTGTACGGGGTGGGGCTGGCCCCAGCTGAAAGCTGATTGGCCACTGGGGTGCTCCATCCCTTACCACTCACCTATTCAGAACATTGGCTATTGGATAAAGCTGCCCCCTCAATATAAATTCTGCCCCCTTTTATGCCCCCTACTTAAAAAATGCCCTTGCTTCCTTCCTTCAAATTTAAAGGAAATGATAAAATGTGAATCACCTTATCAAAATAGAGAACAATGGAGTAGGAATGGTGGGTGGGATTTAGAATGCAAAGACACTCCTATAGACACACCCACCCAGCAGTGTAGCGCAGGTCCACAGGACCATGAAGAGTCATGACAATGTTTTCGGATAAAATAAAAGTAATATTACCTTCCACATTGTGCAGTGAGGTGAGAGACTCTTCGCTTTTGGCGGAGCGCAGAGTCCCTGTGTCTCCTCTGCCTCCTGGAGAAGGCGCGAAGAGGATGGGTAAAATCAGGAGTGACGTTCTGAAGCTGGGGGTTGGGGGTGTTCTGACGGACAAGGATGGGGGCCTTACCTGCAAGCGCCATGGCCTTCAGCTCATTGGGCTCACTGGGGTTGCGCTGCAGCTTGCGTTTGGCCATGGAGGAAGATTTTCCCAGGCTGAAGAAGGACCGCCAGCTGCCCACCGGTGACTTCTTTGATTTGATAGGGGGCCTCTTCCTATAGTAGTGGGGAGGAACGTTGCCAAAGGCAGAAAGCGCTCTCTAAGAAGCATGATTCATTGTGCCCCACCGCCGCATGAAACCACAGCTGCCTGGAACACCAGCAGCGCTGGCAGGTTGCGACATGCTCTCGATCCTCCAGGGCACTTAAAGCACTCGGCGCAACTAATTGCTACACTGGCTTGCTCGGTTTGGTCGCCACTCTTCCATCGCTGCGGCTGAGCAAATTGTAGCAAAACTGGAAAACCTCAGGGCACATGAGCACCACAGCCTGCCAGGCCTGGGTCAAATCCACTCATTTACTGGACGTTATTTACCCCTTGACTAACAGTCAGCGGCCACGGCACTCACTGTCTGAACAAGGCGGGACTCACCTCTCGGTGGGAAACTCGATGACTGTATGAAACTTGCCCTGAAGGGCGGCAGGTCCCTCCCCCACCTCGATGTATTTGCTATCAGCAGTGACGGGGGAGTTTATCTGGGCCTGGGTGCGCGCCTGGGCCTCCTCGAGAGTCAGCAGCTTGGTGGAGGGCGAGGACACCAACAGGGACTTGGGCCGGGATAGAGAATTATGGCCTGCGAGACACAGTTGAAGATGAGGTGACGCTCGAGTCATAGGTTTCCATTAAAGGGATGATACGGTCCATAAGCTTGTCTGAGAGAAGGGTCCCCGACGTACCAGCACCCTCTCGGATCAGCGAGCTGAGCTTGGGGCTAAAGAGCACGTCCACGTGGTTGAGGATGAATTCCACGACCACGGACTGGATGCGCACCTCCATGAAGGCCGCCGTGCCACTGAAGCAGGCCGACTCAATCTGCTTGGACCTGAGTGAGGAACATGTAGGCCAAAGGGTCAGCAGACAACAAACCCTATGTTGGCCTAAACAGGAATCATGATAGACAGATAGATCAACCTTATTTATCCCCAGAGGGAAATTAAGTTGTCATGGCAGCCAGACACATGTAAACAAACAAATTAAATAAAAAAATAACATTATAAGACAATACAATAATTTAAAAACAACAAAATACTGACATAGGACACTGCAATAGACAAGGTGCAAAAATATTGTTGATAATAGTGCTGTCCCAAACGATTATTCTTTAAACGATTAATCTAGCGATAGTTTTTTTGATTATTCAACTAATCTAACGACTAATCTTTCGATTGATCTGATGATAAATTTATTGATGAGCAATGATTTTCAAGTTAGTCATTTAATACAATTCACCCCCTCACCCCCACACACAAATCTGAAATTCTCATTACCATTTTAATTTATTGAAACATTTCTTAAACATTAGAGCATTATTAACAAAAAAGGCAAATCTTAAGAGATTCAATAGCATTTCTATGTTAGACTGAGGTTAATAATCACTGCAATAATTTTTACTTAATTTCAGTACACCAATTTGACTTTAATGTTGTAATAGATGCTAAAACATGGAATGATTTCATAACTAGAGAAACATGTTTTTAACAAACACTAGCGAAGGTAGCTTATAGTTAAGCTTACTTCAGTGAGCAAGGAACAATTTAGGCTACAGTGTGTAGGAGTAGTCGTAAACAATAATTTGTCTCACTCTTACATGACAGAATAAGTAAACAGAAAATATAAAATG
This sequence comes from Mormyrops attenuatus, assembly GCA_026777985.1. Lineage (NCBI taxonomy): Eukaryota > Metazoa > Chordata > Actinopteri > Osteoglossiformes > Mormyridae > Mormyrops > Mormyrops attenuatus. Next base: position 20,243,515 of record JAODKC010000041.1, read on the forward strand.
GCTGAAACAGCATCATTAACGTCAGCTACAGTAGAGGTGTAGAAAAGGTGTCATGACTGAAGTATTCCCAAACTTTGGAAGACCGCGTGCGAGCCTTTTTTGCCACAGGCGATATTAGACAAAACTATATCGGAATTCAGTCTATAATTGATATAGTTTTAACGGTGCCAGCAGTGAAACGACTAGCCAGCTTATTAGCGGAATAACTTTGTATTGTAAATGAAAACCATGCCGCAGGTCAAATAAATAAAATATTTTAGCTCTCGAGTGGCGAAGAGATCATCAGGTGGACAGTAAAGTTCAGTTATTAGCAGACTGCTTTATTGCACGATTCTTAAAAGGACAGCGTTAACGTGCTCCCGAAGGGATAAAGTACTTTCCCTTACAATACGTTTAGCTTATCACTTGTAGGTTTATACAACGCGTCGACACTAAAATTCCACGTCGGCGCATTTTTATAGTCGATGTCGTCGATTACGTCGAATAATCGTCCCAGCCCTAGTTGATAAAGTATTCATGATAGACAATCAAACTAGACCTGTGACCGGGGGTATGGGACTCAAGAAGGTTCTCCTAGGAAACAAATGTTTTAATACCGCAAAGGATTCATTCACCTGAGAAGGTTGGGCGCCCAGACAATGGCTAGGTTTTTGATGTGCATGTTGGTGACATAGCTGAATGTTGCCAGGTGGGACAAGTGCCTCATGAGGAACTCAAGGGTTCTGGGAGACAGAAAAATGATGCCATCATGCTTTACATATCAAATTATTATGCTTTGAAACCCATAAGTACAAGCTGAAAAAAAAATAAATCACTGTTAATACACTTTCGTACCAGCAGGGGGAGATGGATCACTACATTTCATATATTACAAATTGACTGTAGTGTCATTTGCCACCTATTGACATCCAGTTTACGTCCATTAAATTAATTTTTGTAAATATTCTCTTTAGATGAGCCAAAATGTAAATGGCAATGTACTAAACAATAAGAGTTATACCTTTGGTCCACAACATGGGAAGAAGTAAAACTGTATCCTGTACCAATAGGATGTGTTTGCACATTCCCTGCCAGCCTGTAGGTGGCAGCGGAGAGCGTGCCTGACCTGTAATGTGGAGGCGGCAGCTGTTGGATGACATCATGGATCTTGATGAGCCGCTCCTCATCGGTGGCTGCTGATACGGCCTCCTGCAGAGAGCGAGTGTCGCGGATCAGCACTCAGGAATTCGTCAGTGTTTACCTCTCGCTAACACCGGGTCAGAGGGGTGAGCCGGTTTCTCAGGAGTTACTGTGACATGCCCTTGCTGAGTTAAGAGGTCAAGGTGTGGTACATGCACCCTCCCCTTCTGTAAATATCAGTAAACATCAACCCACCCCCCAACCTTCTCATAATGGTTTCACCCCAAATTTAGGGGTGGGGGGGGAACAAAAATTTGGTACAGTCTCTCAGCATGTACTGATCCTGGAAAAAACAGGTGAACGTAAAAGGCTATACAGACATGGTATTTTAAGAAATTTGCATACTGACTCACTAGCGGAAACCAAGTGTGTGAGCGTGATGTATGGTGAATTTCTTCTCCGGGACTAGAGGATGGCCAGCTTATGAATTTACATTCATCAGTGCATGTGGGGGGAAAAAATAGGAGCGGGTACATTTGTACCTCTTCTGCAAATGAGCTCTTATGGGGATTCACTGCTGTTAGGTAAAATTTTTGACTTTACATTAAGCAAGATGCCGTGGTAAGCCATGCTACCATCTTCTCATAGAAGAAGCCATTACCTGCTTCTGAGGGAACAAGAAATGTTTCATGTCTCCTACCCCCTGCCATCCCAGACCCAATCCGCATCCGGGGGCGGGGCTTACCGAGAACTTCTCATAAAGCTGATAGGTGAGCAGTGGGTTGGGCAGCTCGCGGAAGTAGAGCTTACAGAGGGAGCCCACGCAGTGTATGTCCTGAATATACACATCCTTGGTCAGGTCAGGGATCTGCTCAGAGTCAAACTCGTGCCTGGGGGGAGAACAGGGCAATGTTGCCATCACTCCATGAAACAAGGGCCAAGATATCGTCTTCATGTACCTGATACTGCACATTCCCTGCAGCTAACAGCATTCATGCTACAAGATTATATGATTTACTCATTCCATTTAATGTAAAGAAAATGAGTAAACAAACTGACAAAGGCTGTGTTCTGTCACCTAACCCAAAGTCCTAGACAAACCCTGTTGGCATTAGCACGTCATTTTAAAAACGGTGCATAATAATAAGAGATATTTAACGCCACACATTTTGCAGTCGGCTCATTGTTGGGTTAAAATTAGCCGTGGAATGTTAACCCAAGTGAAATGTCACCTGAAACACGTCAGAGGACAAAAAACAAACCAGGTTTGAAATTCCAGACGTTCATGTTGGGGCTATATGAGCAAGTCTCAGCCCGTCAAGAGATTCCTGCTAGCGGGGAGACCCTCATGGAGTTAATTTACATCCAACGTCCACGAGCCGTGGATGGTCATGCGAGTAGAGCAAGCCGGTTGACTTTCACACGAAGTTCGTTGTTGTCCAAGACACCTGAGGCGTAATGTAAACAGGGGCTGCTCAGCCTGCATGTTCACTTGAATGTTCTCACCAGCAGTGAGAAGAGTTCAAAAGCTGTCGTCCTTTAGTCTGCCAGATGAGACTGAATTCTAAACCGCTCCTACACGCAGCAGCCGTCACCCCAATAGTCTCCAGTGAGCCCCCCACTCTGCTTAGAATTGTTCCTGGTCCAAGTTGGTCAAATTTCACTGCCTCCAAGCTTGTGAAACTCCTGGCTTTAAACCAAAATAATATCCCAAGGAATTCAGAAGCACGCAGAGTGACCTGTGTACAAATGTGATTATTTATCATAGCTATTCCTGCAATGTTTTGGGGGGAAAAAAATTTGAAAAGAATGCCAAAAGACATTAGGACAAACAACATTGAGTTATGTACCCTAAAGCTGTTCAAGTTGTAAACTTTAATCATATATTTAATAGATATTTAATATAACTTCATAATATCATAATTTTTCAAGTTGGCCCAAATACAGGAATTATTTTCATGACGAGTTACTTGGACAAATCGCAACCATGAATTTCTTTTCCAACTGCTACACTCCTGGGACAGAATTCTGCAGAATCCTTCACGTTCAACAAACGTTTTGGCGTAAAAGGAAAAGCATCGTGAGCTCATGGATTATGAAGAAGGATTCGAACAAGGATGTTTGTCAAACTGACCAAAACGAGTCATGCAGAAAGATGAGAAATGCGGATGGGGTGATAGATGAACTCTAACAGTTCAAATAAATATATGTTTGACTCACAACAGTCATGGTCGCCTGATGTTTCCTATTATGTGCTTTTTGATTGTTCAATGATTTCAACCATCTCTGTCCTTACTGTGTCATGAATTCATTAGAGGAGCGCATATCATGTAAATATTTGTTCCTCAGTAGTCTTTGTAGAGTCAATATGAACAATATGTGCACTCTGGTATTCCAGAGCTTTCTTTGTCCAGTTGCTTATTTCATAACAGGTCACATGAGTGCCACATAAAGCCATGAATGGCGTGCAATTAATAAGCAGGTCTTCCTCTTGGGTCTGCACTGAGGGACATATTTAATGGGAAGGATGATTGGGCTTCACGTGTCACCAACTCCTTTTCAAATCGCCAAAAGTCTGTTTTACAGTCTGTCAATCTTCCATCCATCCTCTTGTGCACTGTTAAGTGTGTTCAAGAAACCTGATTTACAGCCCACTGCAGTAAAGGTTGATTGAGGACAAAGAGTTGGAAATAATTGCCAAACACTGACTGATGAGAAAACTCTACTTCCACGGAAGGAAGAGGGGATTTCTCTCACCGAAGTTTCTGTATGTTCGAGGCGATTCCGGACAAGCGGTACATGCCGTCCACCACCCCATGCTTCTCGATGAACTCGGTGCAGCTCTTGAGTACCTGAGGAACTACAGAAAGAGACAAGTGATGTCAGTTGACAAGCCATTAAAGAAGGCTCTCGACTTGTCCTAGAGATCCGCGACATCTAGCTGGGCCTCTTGCCTCAGGGATCTTAATTAAATGGCAACCAACAGGCTGCATGATTCACGCAAGTCAACTCGCATTAAGTTAAGTACCTTAGGGGAGATAGTTCTTAACTTGTGTTTAACCGAAACATGGTGGTTCAAAAGTACCTATAAGGCTTGTTACCAGTAATAATATGCTAATAATATACAGTTAGTGTTCTTGTTTTGTTGGAAGATGTTGTATAGCTTTTGCTCCTACACTGCTTACACTTGTACCTAGTCGACTTATTCCTAGTCGACTCCTTGACAGCCGTATGTTTGTAATGTGTTATTTGCCTCAGCTGTACACTGCTTTGGACAAGTGTCTGCTAAATAAAAATAAGTGTAAAAGAATGGAAACAACACAATAATTAAATTACATTACATGGTTGCTCTGTATGGTTGCTTGGTGGCCAAGGCCATTGTCCAGGACCAGTTATTTCCCATGATAGAAACGATTCTCACGATTTTCCTGTTTTTCAAGATACTAAATCCCTCTAAACAAATGCTAAACAAATTCGAGAGAGGTTTCATGACACCATGAGGAAGTCAAATGGCCTTCCATGGCCTCTCCAATCACCAAATCTCATCATCACTGAAAACTTCTGGAGCAGAGAGTGCAGAGTAGATTTCCATCGCCTCAAAGAACTGAACGTTTTTTTCTTCTTGAAGAATGGTCTGATGCCCCACTATAGATGGTTCAGGACTTGTATGACAGCATTCCAAGGAAGACTGAAGAGGACTACAGGCAAAAGTTGGCTCTGAAAATATTGTCAGGTGTTCGTTATGTTGTCCACCTCATGCCTGTTTTTATCTGAATATTGGTTAAATTTTTATTTGTTTTAATTATAATAATAAAAATCAGTGCTGAACTTGAGTGACACAGATTCATTCTCTAGTTAATTTAAGCACAAGGATGAGTAGCATAATTGTTTAAATAAAATCATGAATTATTAATTTTAAGGGCTTAAAACAAATCACAACTTGTCATGATTCAATCACTTCAGAACTTGAACTAATTCAGTCGCACAGAACAGAAAAATTATACCGATCGCCCAGTGTGTGTTTGGCTGTATTGTGATGAGTCCTGTAATTAACACCTGTGCATAATTAGGAGCTAAAATGAAAGTACGAATAAACACCGGGTACCACGATTCCAGGCATTATCAAAAGGTATAACGACTTACAGGCAAGATACCCACCCAGTTCCACTGTGCTTAATTTGGATCTTGAGAGTCTTCAAGTCCTTCACTCATGATTTATGACATACAAGATTAATGATATACAAGACGATTAATCTTGTATCTGAACATGATCAGATAAGTTGGCTGCCAGAAGATGTGATGACACACACATGCACAGACACTCTGACTGAACTTGAACTCTATCTCGCAGAAGTGTCCAGCGCCCAATAAAAGTCTGCCGTAATTAGTTGCTAGGCAGCTCCAGCTGAGAACGCCGCTAGCTGGACATTTATTGATGCGGTTTGTCACGGCAGCTTTTTGAACACGGCTTATTACCATGACACCGGGCTCGTAAAATGCACCCGGGACTGCGTCTGCACCGGTAACCCAAAGGCGCAAACCTACAGATAACAAAAAGAGGAAGAGCTGCATGGATGTAGCAGTTTCGCTACATTCCTTCCAAAGGATGGGGGGGGGAGGGGGGCTGTAAGAAAAGAGGCCCCCTTTTAAAAAAATAAACACCCACTCTGACATTTTAAAGAACCACAGGGGGGGAGGAATGGACAATGTCCCAAGGACAGCACAGAAGCTACAGTTGGAAAAGGAGTCTACCTAGTGGCCTAACCTGTTCGTCTTCAGACGAAACTGCCTTTGAAAATAAAACGAAGAAAACACTTTTAAAAATGAGAAAAAAAAATCCCAACAACAACAAAAACAGGAGCATGTGTTGCTATTTACGTGTATTAACGTGGAAATCCCTCTCAGGAAATTCCACAACAGACGTTCTGCCAGCTGTACTCCTTCAGATGGGGTCTGACCCACAAGACTCCATAATCTGCTATATTTATGACTGTTCCCTGCTGTCATGTTAGCGCCACGCACAGCCCCAATCCACCCGCACAGGGGCCACGGGTCCAAACATCTCACGCAGTCGTAAACCTCGGGAAAGGTAGGTTCTGCGCTTCTCGTTATGTGTGTTTTTTCTGGATGGAGTGAAATCTCATGCGACGCAACTACATCTGCTCAGATCCGTTCCCTGACGCTTCCGGAATGTTCCTCCAAAGCACCCGGGTGGTAAATCAGGCCCTATGAGCCCACTGGCCTATTAACAAATCACAGCTACCAGCATTACTGTTTACTCTACCATGGTCAATGGCACAACGAAGTCACTTTCCCCAAAATAAATCATGTGACCGCAACAGGGCTCTGTGGCCTCCTGTTTGTCCTCTAAACACGTACTACATGGAGGGACGAGAGCAAAAAAGCCATATTGTCCTCAGTGTCATTATGTTAATAAACATGGTCACTCAACATAACATCCCACAAAAATGGGACATATTTATTGTTTGATTTCTTATATTGCACTTGTCTTGCAGTGTCTTGCCCTGCACTGCAAAGCTGTTTGTCCAGCATATGCACTGCTGTTTATCCTATCCCCATGTCCCCCACCCTGCAACTGTGGCACAAGAATTTCACAGTGTTTCTCGGAACTCAAACACCAAACCAACCAGTATTTGGTGTAAAACCTGTGTAAAAAAAAAAAAACGGACAAAATTTTGACTTAACTGATCACAGAGGGTGGTAACTTCTGAAGAAGCTGCCCAACAACATTGTTGCCCCTGTGCAAGCCCCTGGAAAGGGGGGGGGGGGGCAGTTTGCAACAGAGAAGATTTACAGGTTGAACAAAACTGCCTAAGCAGAACCAAAATGTCTCGAGTCACTGGAGGAGAAACATAGGTTGCTAACCATTCCAGATGACCTCTGGACACTAAGCTCGTTTGTTACCATGGCAACCATCCACAAAAAGGACAGCCAGCTCTTGGGCAGCTGGGTCGGGGGGTGTCATTATCCTAGTGTTCTGGGCTACTGGGCCAGGACTCCTTCTGGGCCTATGTGGCATGCCTGCCGCAGAGCGAAATGACCCACGCTAGCGGCTCCGACCAGTGTTAATTTTGTTGATAAAAACAAAGACGAAAAATACTTGTCAACATTCCTTCTGTGATGAAAACAAAACAAAATAAAAAACTAAATAAAAACGTACCTTTAATGACACAAAGTTAGACAAATGTTTTTATGATCTTTACGCATCACACGGTCCGCCAACAAATAAAGAGTATGAATGCGGTGGTGCAATTTTAAAAACTCGTGTGCATGCTTGTAATTCAATAACACTAGTTTTGGGTGCCACTAGGAAATCATTGCATCAGGCAGAATTCTGCTCCACTCCGCTATGTCAGTCAGCCTAATTCCATTTCTGTTATGCGTTTGTCTTACCTCTTGTTCCCACCCTTGTGTGTTTCACTCCAGCTGCCTCTCATTTTGCTCACTCGTTATTCCTTGTATAAAAGTGCTGCCCAGTCCTGGCATTAAGATCGATCCTGCTTGTGGCCTGTCCCGTATGTAGGGTTCCTTGCCCCTGGTTTGGATCCCCCATGTTCCAGGGTTGCCAAATTTCACGCGTCTGGCACGACACTGACACTTTCTGACTCTCATGCTCACGCAAGAAATCTATATTATTCCATTATAAACCTAAAATTAGCTACGTCGAAAGCATTGGGGTAGTTTGCCAAACCTACAGAATATTTACAAAGTAATAGAACTCTTACATACATGTAAATGCGTGTGCAGATTTGCCTCGAATTGAAAATCTCAGGCCAGCCAGCTGACCAAAGGTGAGCATCCTTGCCATGATCCTGTTCCTTTCTGTTTTGGTCTGTTAGTTGAATAAAACCCCGTCTGTTGGCCCCATATCCTGCTCTTGCGTCCTTCGTCCCGTATTGCTTTATAGTCTGATACTTGATGTTTTTGAGAGCAGACACTTCAGTTTTATTTAAATAATATGAATGAAGATGGGTTAATATGCAAGTATTTTGTCTGAGACTAAATTGCTTTAATCTATATCTAATTTAATGATAAAAAAGTCGTATAAAGCTATCTTAGAATGCAAAGAATTGCAATATTTCGCATTACAACAGTTAAATCTATGTCCCTAAAGACTGCATACTCAAACCTAATGGCATGCTATAATGACAGCTTTACAGATGTTTCCTTCAGGAATCTAGAGTGTATCGAGGTAGCGTACATGTGTACATGCTTGTGCTAGACTATGACTAAACCTGTTAATTTCATCTGACAGCATGTACTGTAGATTTAGTCCATTAAATTTCTGTAATTTGCATTGACTAAAACAAAAACCAAAAATCAGATGACTAAAATATGACTAAAACTAAGTTGCATTTTCATCAAAGGACTAAGACTAAATCAAAATATGCTGTCAAAAATAACACTGGCTCCGACAGCAGCCAATCACACGCCATGCTGCTCCGAGGCTAATCTGAATGACGACCAAACCGTTTTAGCCAAAGCAGGATAAAACAGCTTACAATCAATCAACAAATAAACTTACAGCACTTTGGATGGGGCAGTAACTGACAGAGGGGAAAACTAAATCATCTGAACTGAACAGCATCATTGCGACTTTGACAATAAAAAATGAAAGTCATTTTTAAAAATGCTTAAATTTATCGCTGCTATAAAATTCTGGAAGGACTCAAGAGACGCGTTTTAAATTCCTAACAGCGGGGGGGGGGGGGGCGTTAAAAAGGTGGTACATTTAAGAACACCAAACAATCGGAAACAGTAAAGGGGGAACAAAGTTAACATAATAGAGCACTGGGTAATGGCC
>JAODKC010000041.1:20317905-20356003 GCA_026777985.1 Mormyrops attenuatus
TCCTGTCACACGCTCAGATAAGCAACCCCCCCCCCCCATCCCATTCACATGCCCCACCCACAACCCAATGGGGAGGATGAGGAAGGCCTACATTGAAGTCAGTGGAAGGGATTATGAGGAGTCAGAAAACCCTCAAACAAGAGATGCAGCGAATATCAGTTATCATATTATCAGTTAACATATCGGAATCGGCCTAGTGTTACTCAGTCTTGGTCGATACTGCCGGCCGATATTCTACCTTTAGTCAATACTGAAAGTTAGCAGCACCAGAGCTACAGACATAGCTACTAAAATAACGGAGAGGACTACATTGGAAGATCAGTGGATGATGAGGGATTTCGTCGGCTGATTCTGTCAGCGCCATCTGGCTGATGTTTCACTGCCTGCATTACATGTTGTGGCTGCAATAGTGAAACATTAGTTTCATTGCAGATTTGTCGCACTCAAATGTTAGCCGGTCATCAGTATCAGTTATCGGGAACTGGTAATATTAGACAGAAAAATATACCACTTATCAGCATTATTCATACTGGACGTATCACCATCTCAGGCTTGCTAGGAATGCTAGAAAACCAGCACGAGCGAGAGGTAGCGTTGTGAGCGTCCCTGGCAACAGGCTGAGGGATGGGATGCCGGCTTGAGTTCTGCACATGTGTCATTTCTATCAGATTAGCCCTGAAAAAATCTGCACACTGCAGAGATCAAATTAAATGCGAAACAGATTTAAAGAAAAAAAGAAAAATCGAATACGGAGCTTCATCTACTTTGAAAGTTAAGTGCGGAGAAGACAATGTTTTCCCATGGAAACAGGCTCTAATATTTCCCAAACCCCTAAACGGCATAAAACAGAGCTCACTCTATGCTCAAGACCATTGCGGGAAAAACAAAGGTTGAGTTAAAATGACAAAGCATATGAAAACACAATTAAATAAATAAATGCAGTTCTCTGGTGCAGTAAGGCACAGATGAAATCTCCAGATGAAAAAATGGAGGCAGATTAAGATGTCTGTTCATCAAAGCTCGTCATGGCCTGAATGAGAGATGAATATTTAATAAGCCCAATCTTAATTACTTTTTTATGAGACACAAATCCATATTAGCACAGTGGCCTCCTGTCTGTGAGAGGCAAGCATTACAATACAGACGTGGGAGGGTGGTACACACATCCGGGGGATATCCATCAGACCTTGGCAAATCCGAGGTGTGAACGATGCATTCAGTTCCTCAGCTCTGATTCAAGACCCAGAATAAGTTTGAGGGCGCAGATGTAACGCCTAATAGAAAATAATTTAGCGCTTTACATTACAGCCATTACAACACAGACAAGCTATTACCTTTTTCGCTGGTATCAACGGCAACAAACGGAAAACGCCTGACCCAATTCGTGCCAAGTACTCCTAACGGCGTCCCTCAGGAAAGGCTTCTTGTCTCTCAGTCTGACTGAAAGTGTTCCCTCCAATTAGCGCGAAATGTCTGCCCCACCGTGTCCCCTGCCAGTCACATAACATACTGCACGTGCAGCAAATGTTAGGCTATTTCAAACCCGCATGTGCTTCGGTTGCAAAGTAAAATGCAGCACTTTTGGCGGGAGTCGCATGTTGATGAAACAGTCAAGACGTCCTCGTTCTGAATCCGAATATTTGATATTCTGTTGAAGACCTATCATGACCTTCCCTTGAGATTTTATTTGGCTAAATAAAAATTATGCAAGTACAAAGAACGGAAGTACAGCCAAGTCTCCATACATCCAAACATCTGCAAACACGATATGCCACATCCTGACAAAACATGGTACGTTCCATTTCAGACAGGCCTTCGTTGTTACTTACTCTTCATCTGGTTCAGAAAGAACAATTAGCGACCGCCATTACAGAGAAGGGCAAACCCACATATCATCCGAATCAACTTTTCATTGCTTTGCATAGCTGGTCATTTTACTATAACATTCCACACTTGGTATCCGCCTCAAACGGTTCTGTGAGGTTTCTTCATTATGCACGGCCCCCCCCCCCAAACTGCTCCCAATAATAAGAAAAAAATGACACACACACACACGACTTTTGCTCTATTACTAGAACCCTTGAATGCTAAGACTAGCTTTGCATGACTAAGCTACCTTAATCAGCTAGCAATTTTATTAAATTTAGCAAGATCCTGAAATGTACCGAGAGCGAAGCTTTCATCCAATTTAAGTTGGAATGTACCAGCTCAGAACTTAGGTGGAAGAAGTAATTTTCTCAGTTGACAGGAGGTTCAACTCTGCATCGGGACGATTATCCCAACCAAACACCCAACCCCACTCCACCTGTATCCCCACTGCAGAACCCCCATCTCACTTAGCCTTTCAGCTAGATTTTACCAGCTACAATGAAGCAAAAGAATACAAATCTGATCCCCTTCACCCACATGAGTCCTGGACCATTAGCCCATTTCCCAGACAACAGAAATGGTACCCATCCAGCATCAGAAACGCCACTGACATCCACTGAATGCCTCATCATCCACACATATCAGACCTTTCTGTGCATCCATGCAAAGTTAAAAGAAAACAAACAGTGGTACCGCCAAATTTTCTTCATGCTAATTTTTTTTAGCTAGCATTTCATTGGTACACACATTAGGACATTAAATCGGGGGCTAATCAATTAGCAGCCTCACAGTTCATCTTTATTGACCATTTGATTGCTACATCAACTAATCAGAAGAACATAAATTGCCGGCTCTTATCGGGCCTACGTAATACAACAGCTGTTATCATTTGTCCCATTTTATTTGTGTTAACTAATTATAATTAGTCAGTTAAAACGTCACTAAGGCTGACGCAAGTTTTCCCGCTCCTTTTTTAGCATCTTGATGAGGAAGGAAAAAATAAATAAATCAAAGGCTCTTAAATTGGTATCATTTTCATAATGTAACCCCACTCAGAACTAATTAGGTAGCCCTAGTGTAGAATAATTACTGAATGTGACGTTTTTGTTCAGCTTCACGAACCGTAACTCATACCGGAATCCATAACCACTACACTATGCATCTGGCCAGCTTCGGACACTTGCGTCACCCACCACAGCGCTGTTCTCATCCCTGATGGTACGTCAAAAGAAAAAAATGAGCATAGCCATACTGGAACTCAGGGTGGGGGGGAGGGGTCGCTAGTAAAATCTGCAAACCCCATTCTCCATACGCGATCGGATTGGGCTGACTTAATGTTTTTGGGATTACGAAAAGCATTCCAACAGTATGATGAAAACACAGTAAATATGCAGAAATACAGAGAAAATCTGAAACAGAGCAGACAGAACAGATTTAGCCTACAATCACATGGGGCCAGTTGAAAATGCATTTTATCTTCGCTCAAAATCGAGCTATAAAAAAATAAAATGGTTTTCAAATAATTCTGCATGAATACTAAAAAACAGAGTGATTTCCTCCATCAAGTTTCACTTTCCCGATGTCCATCTGATTTCCCCACAGTCGATATGTGATCTCAATCCCATGGGAGAGATGCGGACGCTACCTAACGGTACCCAGCAGTATCCATCTGGGTAAATCCAGACACTAGGTCCAGTTTCAAAACTCAGCTGGTGGCATGACGACGTGCGTGAGCAGTGCACCGTGGGTCCCCAGATGGCCTCCTCCGATTACCACCGTTATCCGGCGTCATACGATAGGGCTTAGGAGCACACTGACACAGCCTCAGACTGCCTATTGTCAAGGGGACATGAACCCTTCAGCCATTGTTTGGTAGATGATAACAATATATTTCACATTTAAATTTAATTTTGCAATTGAGAAAGCAGGGTGAGACCTGAAGCAAACGGAGGGCTAAAGGCCTTCAAAACACACCTCCTCTACACAGTCACACACCACTGTAGAAGGAAAAAGGGGGTGTGTGTGGGGGAGAAGGGGGGGTCCTCCATTTTAACAGCTCTCTTGTGCAGTAAAGCCCCTTCTCTGGGGTCATTTTACTTACGATAAAAAAAGCTTTATTTCGATTAATTCTTATTCCATGCAGTAACTTGCAAGAGCGTTAATGTAAAAATGCAAGATGGAAAACTGACTTCACCACACCCCTGCTCACAATTCATGGAAGCATATTGCTTCATGTTACAAGTATGCAGTGTCGAGTGTTCATCGCGTGTGCTATTCATCAATTACCCTCTTCCCGAAAACTTCTTAACGCACCTCGAGATGTGAAAAGAGCCAAGTGCTACTCTGACATTATTCTTAAGGGCTGTAAAAGGGAACAAGTACTTCTTTACTAGAGTTATTAAATCTCGCTGCGGGAGTAAAAATCCAAAGTACATAAGAGGAGAGCATAAAACCAGTAAAATCAAGCATGCTGTAAATTGAGAAGACACCGACGTAAGATAATAGAAAGGGATGGGATCCATAGATCCCCCTGCCATAAACACACACACACACGTGCGCACACACAAAAATCGATCCGTATATACACAGCCATTTCATTCGCACGCTATAAATATGGTGAGCATAGCTGGCCTACTCAGTTTGTGGAAAATCGGGGAGATGAATCAAAAGCAAACATTAAGGGAAAAGCGGCAGCACAAATCAAACGTGCTGGACGAGCTTCCTGTGGGCCCGTCACTCCCCCGCTTGTGCTACCCGCCCCCGGCCCTCCACCAAAGCGCCGGATTCCATCTTGTGGCCTCCCTGAGCCTTGTCGCCACGGCGCAGGCAACAGGGCGCTTAGCAACCCTCCTCGCCTCTTATTTGCATCTCAGGCAAATTAAAAGCAACGGGAAGAATAATAAGCCGAAGCTGTCAGGCCTGGGGATTTCATGACAACTCCTCACCAATGACTCATGGCCGATATTGCCTCTTCTGGCACTAGGGCTCCAGCTGTACGAAAATCATTTTAGAAATCCGTACTAGGAATGACAACGGAATACCACCCCCGCGAGATATCCGTCATTCGCTTTCTTCCAGGTAAATTACTGTAAGTGCACAAAGGACTAATGGCACTTGGCAGCAGAGCTAACTTAAGCCAGCCAAGGTCAAAATAAATACACACACAAACAAAACAGACAAACAGAAACTAAATTTTAGACTGACAGTCATTTCGTGGTAAATAAATATACGGTTTTGGTTCAGAAACTGTTATGCCTGTCGCTATTTTATCTCCACAATGTGTTAAGCATTTTACCCCCAAGTTTAAAGGTACGGTTTGTTTTTTGGCTAGGATCCTGCCTTAATCGGCATTATAAGAAGTCGTATTATCCTTTACTCTTTGGCAACTCCATTTATTCCAGATTGATGCCTTTATTTCAAGCGGTAAGCTTTCTTGGACGCACACAGTAGAGGGGACAATACCAATGCGGTCGGGTGCTGAACTACGGTTTTAAGGGATCCTAATCCACTGGGATGGACCATTTTTCAATTCTTCACATCGACTCATAGATAGCAAGCAATAAGGAAAACAGTTATCCATTACATAGTTGTTCACTGGCCTCAGAGGGTTAAAGTGCATTTTAAAATACAGAATGTACATTCCATCACAGACACACTCGCCAGTCGACTAAGGCGTGAACTTACGACGGTTGCTACGTTAGATGCTAAAATTAAAAGCCTGAGACTTCAACAGCAATTAACTCGGATCAAGAACGCCATCCGTAGCAAATGCCGTAATCTGAGAGTTTAGAGATGCACCACAGCTCGTCCCGGCCTTCTAAGTTAGCTCCGCCCACTTTGTAGCTACTTGAAATGTAGGCCAACCCTGCTAAGCTAAATACAGTTCCTCGTTGACAAGATTTTGTTTGGTCTTTTAGCCAATCAAAGTTGCCGCTGAATTCATTCGCACCACCGAACTGCCAGAGGCTGGCAACATTTCAGTGACATTCATGCATCCGCACTGGGAAAACTAGGAAAAGGGGGAACCACTGATTTTCCAAATGGAAAACAAGCAGTGTTCACCGACCTGAAAATTACACAGTCTACCAAATACTGCTTTTCACACCAGGCAAACATAAAAAAGCAATGTTAGGGAGAAAAATAAGGTGTTCAAGCAGACAAACTAAAAAAAACAACCTTATTCCAGTCAGCACAAATTACGAAGCCTTGCGGAAGAAAAGCTCAAATTCAAAATAGCAATTTAACATATCCAAGACTCCATAACGGACACGATCATTTGGTTATCGTGCATCTAAAAGAGGCCGCACAAAGTTGATAAGAGGCATTTGCACCATTCGAGTTAAAGATGTTTTCTTCTTTATGATAATGTGTGAAATTAGCCTCGCAGCCCCAAATAGGGTTGAGCCAACCCTAACAAAGACAGATCCAGGCAGACGTACGAACGCCAACGCCAACTGGTGCGGCCAGTAACACGTCCAACAGCTAGTATTACTTAATTTTTAGACCTGTTCCATGTTTCTTAATTAAGGGCATGCCAGCAGGCGATCATTCAGTTTCACTCTCCCACCAGTTACCGGATGGATCTGGCACATCTCTAGCTGCTAGCCCGATAGAGCCGCAGGAAGAGCTGTCGGCAGGAGTCTGCAGGAGGCGTGTCGTGATACCTGAACAAGAGGGATGTTTCCTCATGCAAACTAGTGCTTCTGTTTGATGCTCGAACGAAGAAAACCAAAACGAAAGCTACAAGACAAAACAAAGCCCCACCCCCTTCCCAATACCCACGCAGCCCAGCTTTCTGCTTGCCTGGAATGTCTACCACAAAGAAAATATATATTTATATAGTGACAGTCCATAGTCAGAGGGTTGATACAAAGCCATTCATGACTCATGAAATGAGGGAACTAGGGGAACCCCCATATAGCTCCCACACCATTGTTTGGATTAAGAAATTCTTGCTCCAAAACCTGTCCTTCACAACCAGTAGGATGCTATTCACTTCATGGTTCACTAGGACACACCTGGCACAGTAGCCTTGTGCTCGATATCAAGGGAAGATCCCAGAATGCACTTGTTCCATTTATTACCCAAGTTAAAACTCAGCCTTTAATACAGTAGTGACCGAGAGAGATGATCATAGCTTTAAAAATATTTAGGACCTTCTCAGAGGGGTTATCTTCTCTACTACTGGACAGCAGAGGGATAACCGACGATAAGGACCATGCGCAAAACCCTTAGATAAATCCAAAGTATGTATTGATATATCAGCCATCTCAGGATGCTTTAAACTCATCGAAACCGTTCTCCCAACTGCAGGAAACACCATAGGACTGTCGTCTGACTATTTTCCAGAACAGCAGACAGGGGTCAGACGGGGGGACGCTGAGTCTTAGACAGTGTGCTGCTTAATTTAGGAAGCCTAGCAGCTTTTAACATAAGTAACATGTGTGCGCTTAAAATACTTTAATGAGCTTGCACCTCGCAGTGCGGGAAGGAGGACCTCCCTTCACCCGACCCACGCAGCGGCACAAGAATCTGACCCCCTATCGCCCAATCTTTCACGCCTGAAGGACTGCGGCCATTCCTCTAAGCAGCTGACAAGAAGCTTCCTCTGTGCATTGGGGGTAATAAAAAATGATTATTATTTTAAAAAAACAGTCGGAATGAAATGCATTCCAGATGGTGTTTACAACAAGGTTTCCAACCAGAAGACGTAAAAGGCTATCAGGCACATCCACGCCATCAAAAACCAATTAACGGAAGAGCTATAGCTGTTATTTTTGTACTTGAGAATAATTTTTACATGCAGATCAATATTCAATATTACTGATCTTAACAATGCGAAGACATCTGCCTGAGCCAGGCCGTGAAGATACGAAAATCCCTGATGTTGCTGTCCTTACGTTTGGCATCGACAACCTACAACGTCCACTCTAGCTCTAAATTTAGCTTCTCATCTCGCCAATTCATCCCCTGATAAATTATTACAGTTCCTGCTGCAACAGGAAGTGATGTCACCATTGAAGCGAAGCAAACATCTGGCGTGGCAATTCAGAGAATATATAGAACTGCAAACACAATAAATGTAACAGCCTTATTTTCTACAGTTTCATTTATGCACAGACACACAAAGCTATAATATTATATTCCTTGTTAAGAAAAGTATTTACATCAGACAGCCTTATTATTACTGGCTGACGGCCTGAGTGGTTGTGACCACGCTAACTGCAGTGCGTCTGATATATGGCCTTCCAGCTAATTCCACACAGCATCCATGGCAAACTCCACTATTCACTTGGAGAGTTGCTACCTCATCTCCACATGGTGAACCAGCCCAGAGGAGTAATCTGTTCCTTCTGAGCCATCTTCTAGATTAAAACAAGGTCACTCCAGCACAAATCGGAAAATTACTGCGTACACTCACATTTCTCAGATGTTTCTAGTGAGAACTTATCCTTGAAAATCTCACAGAGCCCTGGACGGATCCAAAAAATAAAATAGCTTCCAAGGTCTCAGAGAAATCTCAGTTTTAGTCCAAACAACTCCAGCTCGAACTCCAGGCATCTCAGTATAGACTGAAATGGCATCATTATGCTAATTATTCCTCCTGCAGCAAAATTATTCACAAGTGACTGATAAATACACACTTTGGAGATAATATAAGATATAGGCATTTCATATGAGAGTTTTATGCATGCAAAAGCCTAGGAAATTCCTCTGTGCCTAAGCGAAATAAAATCTCATCCCAGGCCGGTTCTACCTTTTCGGGGCCCCAGGCAAAGCTTTACTTGGGAGGCCCCCCTACCATGAAAACTGATGAGGATTTCACTTCCTCCGTAGTGCAGGTAATTCCGGGGCCCTAGGTACTGCCTACTCTCTCTGTAGCTAGAGCCAGCTCTGATCTTATCTCAAACCAGGTTTCTCTCACACACAGCCATGGTCATATACCCAGTTTGTCAGTAACCCCTTAAAAGCTCAAGCACCAGTTAAAGAACGCCTCTCTTCTCATAGCCCCCTACCACCCCCACAGATCTACACTTACTGATATTTAGTCACCCCATCAATGACGGTTTGTGTGACAAGTGGTCTTTTACTTTTGAATTGAAAGGAAAAAACTAACAACATTGCAGTATAGGTCCCATATAACACATTTTAGAATATGATTGCACTACTGCACTTTTTCCACTGCTCAACTTTAAATTGTATATCTATATCCTTTTTCTCTTTTCGCCTTTTATTTAATAATATGTAGCACTGGTGGGAAAGCACACATTGTTACTGTACATGCACGACAGAACTAAGACATTTTATTCTGTATTAAATTGCACTGATCTCTTGTTATTTTTCCTATTGCTTTTCACACTTTAATTGCCCTTGTTGGCCCCCACCCCCTCTGGCAGTCTGGCACTCCCCCTCATTGTGACGACATCACACACACCTAGCACACGTGTGGTTGACTCCATCCCCCCCAAGGAGAGACACCATACTGCCAGTTGGTAGGAAAGGCCCCTCCCAAACTCAACACATCCGCCCATCCTTTGTCCCGGAATGTTCTGGAAACAATCCAGACAGCATTCTCAAAGCGGGAATTGTTTTCTGAAGAAGCATCTGATCGGGGTCTCTACAGCATCGTGGCGGTCAGCCTGGTCCAGATGCCATTCAAGCTGGGAATGATTCGGGCGACTCCGGGATGGAGGAGCGGAACGTCGCTGAGGCTATGGATCACACCGGTGGGGGAGGTCAGGTCCGCTTTTCACTGCACCGCGTCCCCTCCGCATCCCAGCCTGAGGTCAGAGTTCATTCCGGGTCTCTGTGTGTGGCATCAATGGCTGCCGACAAACAAGGAGGCCTTTGACAGAATGGAATCCTCTCAAAGAGGAACTCGATACCCCATGGCAGAGCGGGATGATGTTAGACCACAATCCACAGTTACATCATTACACAACGAGCCAACTCTGAGCAAGTATGCGAAACGAACGGCATTCTTATTTGTGAGCAAAACTGGGCCTTCACCCTGGGTGGGTTAGGAATCTGGGCTCATGTCCAGAATGTTGTGGATTCAAAATCTCGTAGCCAGAAGAGCAGGTGTGTGACAGAAGGTCGCTGGTTCAAATCCCAGGATTGGCAGACTGGCTTCATTTCAGACCTTAGAACAAGACCCTTAACCCCAATTGCTCCAGGGTTTGTCTGACCCTGCTTTGTCAAAAAAATGCATGGCATTTAAGCATCTGCTAAACATGGAAATATCACCGTTGGGCCCTTGAGCAAGACTCCAATTGCTCAAGGGACCCTGATCAAGCACATTGTCTGATTCTCACCTGTGTATCATTTTAGATCAATGAAAATAAGCAGAACGCACATCAAGAAATAAGCTGCGTAAGTGAAATGCCAGCGGCCTCCAGGCATGGGAAGCGAACCCTGGTCGTCCACCCTGCAGCCCGCATCGAATGCCTGTCCTCGCAGCTCGGCACATTGGATACGGGCCCAGCAGCTTCTGCTGGAAAAACTGCACCGTCAGCCCCACATGGCAATCACTGCTGCAAAAAAACAGCAGGTCAAGTGCTGAGAAAAAAAGGCAGGTAGCGAGAAAGTTAATGGCCCCCAGGAGGCACGAGGGTCCCTACTGCTCCCTCAGAGACCTCGCTTAGCACCCCCTCCAGCTGCAGACCCCAGAAACAGACCCAGGAAGGCACATGCAGCCCCCACCTGCTCTTTTCTGGAATGACACTCCCACACACCACAGAGGGGGCCGGTGCATAAAAACCTAGAACTGGCTCAGCTTAGATGAAATAAGTCAGACGGGTTTAAACTGATACCAAAGAAGAAAAAACGGCATAGTCTTTAACAGGTTTTGTGATGGCTATTGGGGTACCTCTGACCTGACGAGGAGGGGCTCACTTTCATTTCCACAGCAGGACTTCGCCATTGATGGCGGGATTTCGCTACGAATCTCCTGAAACGCCATCCATAAGGCCTTATTTTGGTGCCCAGTTTAGTTTTGCCTGGTTTTTAGGAGGCTTCTATGAGAAAATCGTGGGTGAAATTGACCAATATTCTTGGTCGAACCGTTGAAGTCTTGACTTTCAGTGCAGTTTTTGAAAGATCAACATCCAAAAAAGCGAGAAATACTTATTTTTGTGTACATAAGTTAAACGTGACATTTCTGGACACTTCAGCTGAATCTGAAGCTTTTTGGGCCAGTTTCCTCCAGTCAATGCACTTACGGTAACTGCAGGTACCTCATCATGGCCAGGACTCCCCATACCCGCCATCAAATCGAGCGAACATGCGAATATAGACGACATGGGGTCCAAGGCGAGCCAGTGATTGCCAAATGAGATGGGGGGGGGGGGGGAAACCGCCCTCCTGGGTCTCATTCACGAGCTTAAGTGTAGCTCAGAGGACGCAGCAAGTCCCTAAACTGACTCACTTAAGTAAAACCTCAGGCGTATGTCTCCCGAAAGATGGAACATTTGCAGTTGCGAACCCGGCAAACCACCCCCGATTCACGATCCACCGCTACGGCTGAAGTATTTCACACGTAAGCAAGAACAACAAAGAGGTAAATGCTGAGACACGTGGTGGGCAGAAGCGCTCCACACTGATGGGTATGGAAAAGGGAAGGAAAGCCCCCCTCCAGGGCAGAAAAACCCACAGGAGGCACAACACGGCAGTGGATCAAAATGGTGAAACATCAAGATTTATTTTAGGTTTTGTTTCGGTGGTCAAGAGTCCCAAAACAGGGTCAAACCTGCCCTAGTTCGAGGCCACCAAAGCCAACACTCCTGCAAACACTACATTCACTCTGCTTTTGACACGTATGCCCATTATTTACACGCTACATGCGTGTCTCCGACAGGAAAATCTGCCTTTGACAGCATGTCAGGCCAAACTGGGGCTCTTGCATCCAGTAGGACAGTTGTTCTCAACTGGTGGGTCACAGAACCACTTTCATTAAGTAACTTTTTCATTGAGCAATTGAGTTTTTCACTGAGTAATTTTTTTATAAAGTTGGAATTTTGTGGTTGCAAATGATGCCCAGTTTTTCTTTTTCTTTATACTGCCTGCAACACCCCCCCCTCCAATTTTAATGACATAAACAACAGAGATTAGATATAGATAGACAGATAGATACAAAAAAAAAAAAAAAACTTAATGTGGGTCCTGAGGCTAAACCAGCTGAGCCACTTGCTCTAGTCAGTGTAACAAACAATGAAGGAGAAACCAAACAATCAAGAATGGCGAATACCGGGTACGGGTGTGCAAGGAGCCGGGAGGGAGCAAAAATGTGGACCGACGAGCAGTCCTGGAGGACTGGGTTGAGAAACACTGCTCTAGGTGCGTCGATATTACAAAGATAATAACAGAAACCCCATGATCTGCTAGGGAATCTGACAACTACCGGAGGCTCCTGGATCGGTGCCGACACCCTCTCTTTCTCTAAATGAGGAAAGAAACGCGTTCTGACATTTTGACTAAATGTTAAACACTCGTGTTTGGTGGACAAGAATGCATAACAGAGCAGGAGGAGGACTGCAAAGATACAACCTCGTTTTAGGAGGGGAAGGCATCGTCATGCTGCAAGATGATGATGAGGATGGTGATTGGGAGTGACTGTCCAAAATAAGTGGCTTCAATTAAGAAAATTAGGGAAAAATTGATATTTCAATAGCTGCTTGTGTTTTGCCACTGAATTTCAGATTCATTACCTTGGAAGAGGAAAAAAAGAAAATTAAAAAAAAAATCTACTGCCTACCATTGTTTAGACACGATGCCCAAAGCCTAGAATGGAAAGGGGCAATTGAAATGTGTAATTAATCTTTAAGTGAACAGAAGCAAATGCACAGAGTGCCCCAGTGAACATAAATCCCAAAAAATGGGTCATTTATTAAATGGAGCGAACATGGGAAGGAGGGTAGATGGCAGGCAACATCCTGGCACCCAACACTAACAATTGGCGAAGACACGTTCCGAGCCCAGGCTTTCAGCAACTTGATGCCTTTAGGGATCTCCTGAACATCCCTGCATGGGATGAAAAGTGTAGGTGAGCCTAGTGCACCCCCTTCAGCTGGCAGGGGGTGGGGTGGGTTCTTAATATATGGTCCCAGCACCCCAGTTGAAGATGCAAAATGCTTCTTCATATGCCTCTTTTTCACCAACGCAGTGCCGGTGCCAGACTTTCAGCACTGTCCGGCACTAGTTCCACACGTTTCCACCGCAAAAACAGAGCCCTGGGCCAGAAAAAACAGCTCCAGCACAGCACCAAAGAAAACATGGGCTCAGAATTTGCCACTGTAACATCAGCAAAAGTGGGACAGGCTCTCGCAACAAAACCTTCTGCAGGCCCAGACAATTCAATCCATAACAGATATAGTTTTGTCTAATATAGCCGGTGCCGGCAGTGCAACAACTTGCCAGCTTATGAGCGGAAAAATGTTACATCGAGTTATGCGAGTGGCGAAGAAATCATGAGGCAGATATCAAAGTTCGTTTTTTTAGCATTACTCTGTGACCCTTAAAAGGATAGCAGTAAAATGGCGAGTGAGAATAAACTCAACTCACTTACATACATAGACAGGGGAGCCTTTACAGAGACAAAAGTGGATATGGACAATGGAGACAGTGTGCAACAGGTCATACTCTAAAAACAATTTTTTTTTCAATTCGGCAAAATAAATCCAAAAAAATGACATATAGATTAACCTTTATTTAACCTTTCACTTCCACCTATGTAACATTACTGTTCCGTTCTTTTTTGAAACCGGTGTAAAACACAGGCAGGTTTCTCAAATGTCTCCAAGCAAGAACCAGCCCGGCACCGGCACCGGCTCCGTGTTGGTGGAAACGAGGCATGTGTGAGAGGAACTGCTCTGAATGAATCTCCTGCAGAGAGCACATCAATGTGGTCAAATGGGACACCCTTATAAGGGAAAGTGGCCGGGAATCGGAGGACCAGCAGTGTAGAAGTGACTTGGCTCTCCCTGCAACCACGGATATGCGGGTCACTTCCTGTCAGCTGGTGTCTGCAGGCCACAGATCAAATGGCACATTCTGACAGCACTGTTCACTTCATTTTCCATCATCTCCACAAATATCCCCTGATAAGGTTACCTTCCAAATTCAGCACACATGGAGAGGTAAGATATTCTACATCCGAAGGGGAATTCATTATACAAGATGGGACTCAAGGGATTTTCAAAAGCCTGAAAAATTAAGAGATCCAACACAAAAAAACACAACCTTTCATCATTTCAACCACCTCTGCCTTGCTTCATCCATGACCCCTGAAAAGTGCAATGTGCCCATAAATCCGGATACTGAAAAGTGCGGTAACAATCAGTGATTCCCACTCCTAAAGCCTGACATCTCTCTCCTAGTTCTCACATGACAGCAGGAAAAAATTAATCCCAAATGCAGAGATTATTTTTCCCCCAGGCGGTTAGAAAAACTGCAGTGCAGTCGCCTCGATTCCGCAACATATTTAAGAATTAGCGCACATATGCTGAGAATGGGCCTGACTACTTGCATGATGCAACATCCCTGGCCCGCATACAGATTGCTCTCTCTGCAGCATTGCCCATATCGGTAACAAAGAAAAGAACCAAGGCCGTATTTCACAGCCGTACGGATGCAACAATACATAGCACACAATATGAAAACTTTACATACACTAGTCTGAGGATACCCTGAACATGGGAACTTAAAATGCGGGGGGAGCTGTGTCGCTCAGCGAGATACAGTGTTATTCCTGCCATCTGAAGGTCACTGGTTCAAATCCAGTGACCCCACCCTCAAGTGCTCTAGGGACTGGCAGCGCCTGCTTTTGCAAAAACATTCATCACTTTGGAAAAAAAACATCTGCTAAATATACAAAACGTACAACAATTAGCGATCAGCATATCTGAGTATTCAGAATGAACCTGTGATCGTCCCAGACAGCATGATGACACACTGCTGAGGACAACCCAGGGCAGCCACCACCCAAGAAAAAACTCAATAGACTCACAGGCACAAACATACAAGTTAATTTACTTACCATTTCACAAAACTTTAACATGTATTTTCCAGTCACGGGCAGATCTACAAAAAGGCGATTAAAACTGATTAATATTGAAGTGTTCTCTTTTAATGAATTTAATATGTATACTCTAGTACGTTACAAGTATATTTTTTTTTAGCTTATTTGTGTTTTGTACAAAGGTGTCTTGAATGGCATGGGGGATTAAGCCCGACTTAAGAAAAAACTGACTTAAGGGTTTGTGGGACGAATCCTTTCTGTCAGTCAGGAACTGCCTCTACACAGCTTGCAGTCAATGCTCAACAACACCTCACATCACTGACTAAATGTTAAATTCGAAAGTATCACTGTATTACACTTCGATTCATATCACCCAGCACTAAAGTCTATTTCTGTTACACATCATTTAACAGGAATACAATGGAGCCACTTCTTAGCACAAAACTTCGCTGACCCAATTGGATATCTGGGGTGGGGCTCAACTCTCGTTCCAAACTCTGCCGATGAGATCATCTGGCCCGTAGAATCTAAGAACAGGTGAAAAATGGCTCAAGGCCTAAGGAGGGCAATTGGTTTTCAGGCAAACAACAACGTCACCAGGATTTCCTTATGTCACCATAGGATCTCTCTTAACCCCATGTAAAAATAGTAATTCTAGCTACTTTTTTTTGCTTTGTCCTTGATATCTTCGGCACACCTGAACTTTATACTTAACCATATTCTACCTACAGTGAAACTATTTATTACAAAAAAATGGCAAATGGAGGCCAGAAAAATCAGCTGACCTTTACCATTCCATCGAGGGCAGTCAAATGCCACAATTTCAGCTGAATTTGTAAGCAAAATCAAAAACAGAAAATCAAATTTATAAAAATAACCAAAGAAAGTACCATGTGAGTCAAATTAAGCCACTTTTCACCAGGCCACTACTGGCTGCACTCGAGAGACGCGTTACCGCATGCGACTGCGGCCGTCGAGGGGCTGCAGTGCTGGACAGCCTCTCTTCGCATTAACATGCGAACGCGTGACTCATAACTCTCATGCTGCAAGAGCAGCTTCGACCACAAACTCAGGGCAGTCTCACCAGAGTCACAGTTCTGCATGTTTATTTAACATGTGCTTTAGGCCTAAGTGAGGAAAATGCTTGGAGTCAGAACAATGTCCCTGGAACTGGTGGAGATAACTGCCCTGGCTCAAGGACCCGATAATGATGTGATTACTCTACCAACCACGAGATCTGAACGCACAACCTTCTGGACATGGGCACAGATCCATAACCACAACCTGTACTGCTAAGTAGATGAAGACAGATGTCTTGAAAGAAACAGGTCAGCAGATGCCCTTGCTGGCCTAACCTCATTTATTAACAGCTTCAGTTTTCCATCTCATCTAGGCATCCCTGCTGTTCATGGAGTTTTACTTACACAATGTTCTGAGGGCAGAATGAAAAATGACTGGTTCAGAGAGATAACCAATCAGATTGTAGAGGTGGTGGGTCCAAGCAACTTGAGGACGCAGGACCAATCAGATGTCTTGGCCTTGCCTCATCTAGTTGCTTGGACCCACCTCCTCTACAATCTTATTGGTTACCTATCTGAAGCAATCTTGTTTCATTCTGGCCTCAGAACATTTCTGTGTAAATAAAACTCCCATGAGCATCCCTGTTTTTGGGACACAGGTAACCACACCGACTTGGCCTCCATGAACATGCAACCGTTAAGGTACTGTATGTACAAATTTCTATTCAGCTGAAAAAGCAAGCCTGAAAACCTTCAAAGACATACTGAAATCTGTGTATTGCAGAGCAGGTCTCATCTGCATTTAAGCCTTACTATTCCATATTTTTCCATTTTGTTCGACTTTCCTGATATGCAAAATGACATTTTAAAGATGAGTACATTATCACCCATTCCATTTTCCCATCTGAATCTGACTGATTCAAATCAAGGAAGCATTCATCTATAATCTCATGAATAATTTTGGTTTCAAGAAAAATCCACTCAAAAAAAAATAATTTTGCCTTCAAAAGGGTGGGAGGGGGAGCTAAACATTTTATGAAATCCCTAAAAATTCACTAAAAGCTTATGTATGCAGAATGACAAACTAAGACAAAAAGCCAAAAAACGATTATATATTCAAGTTATTCAACATAACCAGAAGGCCAGCAGTGCAAAATAAACTGGCACCTTTCCACTAAAGGAAGAGTGTTTAACCTGAAGACAAACTCGTTTTCCTGAGCAAACGTCCCATGTTAGTTAGCCGGTCAGGTGACTGCCAATTGCTGGCATCCAACCAAAGGCGGGGAATGGCGCTTTCCGTCCAACTGGTACGCAGCTTTTCTACACGGCACTGCGTCATTGGCAGAGCGGGAAGAGCGCGGATACGGATAATCAGATGTGCGATGGGAGCACAGGTCACCCCCTGGTTCCTGCTGGTTAGCCTGGGCGTCATGTGTCACAGGGTCAACATAAAGCAGAAAACTGCTAAAATCTTGAAAATGAAGAAAAAGGGGGGAAAGGATATTGTCGGGTCAATCTGTTAGTTTATGTAGCAATACGTTCAAAAAAGTACATGCTACTAGGTAAAACATTTCATCTTGAACAACCAAAGCCAACTAGGCACTGAAGAGCAAATATATATCAATTAGCTAGAAATGTGTAATGCAATTAGCGTAAGGGACCAATTACAAATCATATTAGCGCAAGAGAAACCACCCCGTATCTCCTAAGACAGGCTCCTGTGCTTAACAGCAAGCATTATTTAACAAATGATAAAAACAATGGCTAGCTCATACAAGTGATGGCCATTTTAAAGAGTCAGGTCTGAGTAGCAGTTAAGGACGTTAATTCATTTGGCAAGCCACCGTCATTTTCAAAAAAAGAAAAGAAAAAAAAAAAAACAGACCTGCTTGGGAATTAAATCCTGGGTTCTGTAAGAGTAGCAGACCCGATCTGCCGCGGGGGGTGCGAGGCTGCCCGCGGACCGTCCGCATTGCCATTCGCCACGCGGGGGGGGCTTGTTTGCATTGCCTTTGCATTTGAATAGCTGACCACACACGGAAGCGGCCGGTCGAGGTGCTGTGGGAATGCCAATTCCAAGTGGCAGACGGCAGGCTGAATGCGGGGGTGGGGGAGCAGCCTTGGGTGAAACTCCATAGTGCCGGACAGGGGGGGGTCAAACTCCTGCAGCCCCCATCCCAGTGCAAGTGACCAGGTGGTCAGGTCAAGGCTGGCATGGGAACTGCAGGCCCTCCGACTTCCTTTTTGTGAATGGCCCACACACACACACACACACACACACACACACACAGCTGTCCAGGTTCTGTTTCACTACCCCCACCACTGGTGTCCCCCTCCCCCCATCACTATAAAACTAGTTCTGTTGCCCCCCTGCCCCCAGGGACAGGAACACCTTTCAGGAGCAGTAGGGTGACTATTTTGGATCACCCTGACCTACAATCACATTCACAAAACCACGCTCGCGAT
Organism: Mormyrops attenuatus; assembly: GCA_026777985.1. Classification (NCBI taxonomy): domain Eukaryota; kingdom Metazoa; phylum Chordata; class Actinopteri; order Osteoglossiformes; family Mormyridae; genus Mormyrops; species Mormyrops attenuatus. Next base: position 20,336,275 of record JAODKC010000041.1, read on the forward strand.
AACCCCCTAGAAATGGCTTCATACTGCCGATGTAAAGAACCAGAATTTGTGAATATCTGCTGGAATAGCGATATCAGCATAGGGGGAACACAGCGATCAGTCTCAGCGCTGCAGAGAGCAGCAGTGGATGATACTACCCCCCCGCTTAGGGGGTGCGCACACGGACAACAGCTGCCGGTGCTGAGTCACCAGCCGCCCTTCCCAGAAAGCCAACAGGTTAACACCACATGGAAGATACTATGTTTTGATATGCATCCAAATACGGATGCATATCAAATATTAAATGCAGAAAAATAAACAATGAATGATGCGATGAGGCTTCCAATCTCAGCAGAGGTTGAAATAGGGACGCTGATGAACACACACACACAGTGCATGTTCTCTGGGGTTCAACGCAAGACAATTAAAAGAATATCTAGCTAAAGATTTATTGCTCGGCACCAGGGGCGCCGCTGACGCTGGCTGGCCCCGGCCCCCGGAAAACAGGAAGGGGAAAGTGAGCCTCCCTTGTTTTCACATTCGAAGAGGAAACACTCGGCTTCAAAGCGGAGCGTAAACGATGAGACGTGAATTCAGGACCGAAGACGGGCTGTATATCGACTCCACAAGGCAGTGTGGGTGAGTTTCATAACATCACAACGTAGGCATTTTCAGTTCTAGTCTAGTTATCGCACTGTGCTTTTATCACTGGAATTGAGATGTTCCGTTCCCCCCCCTCGCAAAAACACAGCATCAAAAATGGTTTCAAATGAATCCCTTATGGATATTCTGCCCGACTCTTCAGCGGTTAGTAGCATGAAGGCGAAATATAAGACCACGAAAACCCTAACCCCCTCACCCACCCCCTCACTGAATGCGTACTTCAATGTGCCTGTTGATGCCACAGAAGAGCTTTTCAAACAGCTCTGCTTGTAATAGCTTGGCAAACCCACACCAAATGCAGAGTAACTCAATATGAAGATGCAGAGATTGTCCGGTTGATCCTGCCCCAAACAGGAGTTGGAATTCCCCAACCCACTGACGTGTCACCGAGTCACAACTTGCCCAGCAAAATTAAGCTGAAATCGAGACTTGCAGTTTTTAGCTAGATTTAGTGTCCACCCCGCATAAAACTCAGCTACCTGCTACAGCCCACCTATCAAATCCTACTAAATGGGTCCAGGGCATCATCTGGAAGCCTAACGGTTATGTGGGAAGAAGAACTTTGAACGCCGGAGATCACGTTTCTCCATTCTTTGTGGACTCCCCGAGTACCCCTCCCTCGAGCCGCGGGAAACGAAGGTGCTCCTGTTATGTCCCGAGAGTGTCAGCTTGCAGGATTAAAACTCATGTGACTATCATGTGACACCTGACAGTCACGTGATGTCTCTCCCATTAAAAAATTCACTTTCCAACGGGTTAAAGGTTGGACAGGCTGGCGTCGCACCCAAAAGCGAAACCGGGCAGCTTTCATAAGCAGCCATTTCCTCAAAAGGATAACATTTAATGGGCGACGACTGCTTTGAATTTGAAAGTGGAGCCCTGCTGATCAAAATGAATAATGCAAGTCACTCTGGAAAACAACGTCAGACAAATTCATTAAAAATTATGGCAGCAAAATTCAGTTTAGAATTTTTTTTTTTAGGCACAGTGGTAAAAATGAGAGAATTACGCCTTAGCTTGATCTCCAGGAAAACCAGGGTGGGCCAGACATTTCCCCAGTAACAGTCACCCATATTGTCATCACTTGAAGGCACACACTTTTCTCTGGGGCCAGGTCACAGCCAGCAGGGACTGAATTGATGAGGACAAAAATACACCTTTATTTACACACAGCTTTTATTCCTGACCATCCGAAACAGCCAAACCCGCCTGTGAAGGACCAACTTCAACTCCGGCCAACTGAGCAAATACCATGCTTTGGTTTCGCTTTATTTGCCCTCTTTTCTTTCATCAAATGCCGAACAGAAACCCAGTGGACGCCAAACCCACCAAAGCCCAAAAACAAAAATGATGACTTGGAGGGGGAAGGGGGTTCAAAACTGTAGCCAAAGACCCCCTTTCTCTGCCTCCCCACCCTTGCTAATGACTTGGAGGTCTTCCTGAGCAGATGCAGTATCTCGCCAGGCTAACAGGGACATCTGTGCAAACAGAAAGAGGCAACAGCTTGCGGTAAAGGTACTGGAAACCCCAAAATACAGGGCCGATTATCCCTAAAAGCCACATAAGAACTGCAAAAGTAAGACTACTAAAGGTCAGAGATATGAAGACAGAATCACATATGATACTGGCTACTATCATTATATCAATGTCTAAAGTCAGGCTCCCGACCGTACCACGCCATATGACTTTGCTCATTCATATTGCCCGGAGACTCAGGTTGCAGGACATGCGGACATTCAGTACCTCCGCTTATTCAGATCGCCATCGCCAGTGCATGTCAGCACAGACGAAAATGCGTGTATTATTAATGCCCGTTACAGTAAGGCATGCAATATTAAAGCCGGTAGGGTACAGGCGCCGTTGCACGGTGACCGATGGGCTTCATTCACATACGCAGGTGCCCGTAACGGTATACGGCCATGAATGTTTCAGCGCACCTCCTAAATACTTCATGGCCAAGGCGCAGATGCATCGCTTACAAATAAACCGCAGAATTCTGCGGCCCCCGAACGGGCGGCATTTGCCCCACTTCCCTTTAAATGACTTGTGGCCATTAGTCTTCACACTGTAGCCTAGGTGGGTTTGCACTTTGCGGTGAGGCACCGGCCGATCTTCAGCACCGGCTCTCCGGAGCGCACGCCCCCGACCCCTGATCCCGCAGATCCCTGGGGGAGGGGTGTCCGATCTACCCAAACTTTTTTCCGCTCCAGATCACACGATCGCCCGGCGTCTTTCATTCCGCCAACAGTGCAGACCACAGACGCTCGCCGCCCACACCATAAAAAATAAATAAATCGTATTAAAAGCGTGGATGCGGGTTCAACTGCACCACAAAAGCGCCCCATCGGCGTTCACCACCCCGCCCCCCCCCCATACCTGTAACCGGTGGGGGAAAAAAAGGACTGCCGGCTTCCCGATGGCTCGTCAACGGCGTCTCCCTTCTCCTTGCACGTCGCTTGGTTCTTCAGATCCGGGAAGCCGCATTATAAACACGGAGGAAACAGACTGAAGGGGCTCCGCCGCGATCGCGTCCGCATTAACGGTCACGGCGCGGAGAGGTGCTCCAGGAATCGCCACCGGTTAACATCTGTGTCTGCGTTTTAAAAATAAATCCCATGCATGTGCTGGAAGAAAACAGAAAACCATTGACGAGAGCTGTGTGTGCAGTGTCTTATCTTGGGTACCTGGCGCCAGCTGCAAGCGAGCACGTTTCCAATCTGGCCATAAAACTGCACACGTTGACCCGTCGCCACGAACTCGCACTTTTCGTGGATTTACTTGAAGATAACGAGAGCCAGCCAGCCTACTAGGCTTTCCTTTTACGTTAAATCATTCTTCACACCACCACCACCATGCGGCTTTCCCCCTCTCCCGAGTACACCACGGGGAGCGCGCGTCCGGCTGCTCCGCGCACGGGATCGAGGACGCGCTTCCAGGGCTACCAGCATGCATCGCCCTTTTTTACATAAGACATGCCTCCTATTTAAATACGTACATGAAACATGGCATGTGTAGATATTTCCGAGAATGCATATATGTAAGTTTTTATGTTAATATAAAACGTTGCATATATGCTCGTGAACGGTGCCAACTGGAAATAGTCATCTGACGAGCATGACTTGATTTGTTTAAGCAGTTGCGATTTAAACTGTGAAACGTAAATTTGTCTTAAATGAGTCACCCATGTTCAAAATTTGTACCGTGGATAGTGTGAAAGATCATAAATCATCTGGGTTCGGAATGTCTGTGTATACGAAACACTTAAAGTAATAGGACACTTAAGCAGCTTGAATAAAGAGCAGCTCATTTTTCATTGGAAATGATACTGGCGTGTAAGTTTTCTGACAGAGCGCAGTAAATGGTTAACATTTCGGTTGGCATTTTTTGTAACTTCGCACACAACACCGCCATCTAATGGCTAAAGTTTATAAATAAGACACACGGACAAAGTTGCTGGCTCTTTTGGTGGGATTTAAAAAAGATTATATTAACAATTTACCGCAACGTTAAAAGTGCTCGGAAAATAATATCGTTCTTATTTAATAAAAAGGTAATAAAGTAAAATGAAATAGAGAAAACGTTGGCACCCATCCGATAAAACTGTTCTTAAAGAAGGTTGTTTTTGGTAAATCTTTATTATATCAAAATACAAAACATTTCTGAAGCAGAGTAAATGTTACATGTGATTTAAGCATTTTGTAAATATCAACTCAAATTCTGCCCACACTGCTTGGCGTGGTAGTAACCGCTCAACGCGGCGCTGCTTTCATAACCAACAGCAGTTACTACTTCGGGAGCCTCTCTAGCGCTCAGCAAGACCTGGAACACACCGGGGCCTGGCTGATGCAACTCACTTAATCTAACAATCAACTGGACCACAGCCCCTACAAATACACGAATGCGTGTGCAGAATGTGTTAGTTTCACGGCTGTATGAATTTCAGTTTTTAAATGATCGCTGTCATTGTTACCAAAAAAGACAGGCCTATATAAGCAATGAAAACTCACTGTCTGGATCGTTCAAGTAAGTACGGGGGGAGACGTGATGTTACACATAGCAGAATAAAAAATACGAATTTAATTAAACAGAGTCAAGCTCGAAGCACAACGTTCTCAGTTCGTTTATTCTCATAACCAGAGTCTGTTTAGCTGTCTCCGGAACCGACATAAATTACTCATCTATACAGCATTCTAGTGAGGCAAAGATTTACAATTCTCGCTTTTACCCCGATTTTCAATAGCATACGAGGGAATCTTCCTTTATGCCCAGTATGTGGTGGTTTATGGCCGCTGTTGTTGGAAGCTGGGGTTATATACCGCTACCAACTCATATAGGGAAGTGTAAAATCGGTTCTGCGATTAACCCGGGTTTCTGCCGATAGGTGACGCTGTTGCACCGGGCAGAAAGCACACGGGCCCGAAGCCTTGGGAATGTGCCGCATGCAATCCTAGACAGTGTATTCAACTTCCTGCTGAGCAGAGGCTGAAAATGTGGGGGACAAAAACCAGCACAATAGAGTATTATGTCACATAAGGCTTTGGTACAGCACCATATATTTTTTTTTCCATCTTTTTAAACAACAAAATGTGTTGGGGGGAAAACAGGCTGTAACAGATCAATACCCGAAATGGTAAACAATTAACCCTCTGGCTACCTCTTTTATTAAATTTTAGTATTTGGAAAAAAAAAACAATACATTGATAACAAAGCTCAAAATAAATCTAAACATTTTAAATATTCTTCTTTTTTCAGTTTTACACAATGTATTAGGAAAGGTGTATGAAAATTCATATTAAACAGTAGCTTACCGTTGCCTTCAATGTGGTAAAACAATGTACATCAGGTGCTTATTTAAGCAACATCTTGAAGTAATAACATATTAGCAAGAACTATTAAGCATGATATTCAGTGAATAAACAAATAACAAATACATCCTCAGAGTGTAAAACATTTTTTTTTAAACAAACCTTTAAAAAGGCTGTAAAAGCGTACTCTGGTATTAAACAGTTAAGTGTGACTGGTGACTATGAAATAAAAGGCAAATTCATTATGTACCTTATCATTACATTCTATCTGTTATGTTCAGTGCTGATAAACTCTGGAAGTGTCCAGCATGGAGAATGTCAATTTTACAGAAAACAATGCACAATGTAATATTTAATAGTGACTACATAAAAAGTTTCCCCTGTCTTTCTCTAAATAAACGGCTGGTGAATCTGCTATTGACCCCAATTAAAGTACGGCTTCTACCTGACCGAATTAAGTCTACGTACAAACACAGCAGTTGTGTTCCCATGTGTGCACCAAAACCGTCTAATTTACGAAAGGAAACGCACTGCGACACCGCTCTCCGTATGTGTGGCTGAATTAAACCGACTGTGGTCGTAAAACAGAGACAAGCCGGGAAGACTAAAACATATAGAGGAAAGAGACGTATTTCGTGCAACCAGACAGTATTTCAGAGAACCTGGAGGTTGAGAAGGACGTGTAGGTCTACTGGACCGGTAAAAAATTACTGCAGTGTGTGCTTGTAAACGAAGTTTCAGACGATGCTTTATAAAAATAAGAAAGTAGGTTTGCCAAGAGGACCTCAACAAAGCTCTGGGTTTGAGTGAACGCCATCTCTCTTGTCTGGTGTTTTCTGTATGACGTGCTCAAAGCTCTGTCTTGTACTTATGTACTAACAGATCAGACAGTTGCTCAAATTATTTAAAATCAGTGTGTTTCCAATCTATGCTACATAACCAGATATTTCAAACTTCTCTGGAGACAGTTTAGTTCAGATTTTCCATTACGTTTTAACGCACCCAGCTCTTTGCTGCTCCTAGATTTGCTCTCATCGGTGTTATTTGGTGTAACAGATTTTGTAGTTAAAACACATCTAAAATTGAACGTCTGTTACCCAAAAAAAACGAACAAGTTTTTTTTTTCCTCATCAGACACCAGCTTTAAATGCAAGAAACATTCAACACCGCCACAGATTAGTTTATTGCCTGCACAGATACTATGTGTCTTACACATGTAAAGTACTACACTATAACTTCCTTGGTTAATAAAAAACAGTGCTTGCAATGTGAGTGAAGCAGTGTTGACTCTGATTAAGAGCACCACGAATACAGTTTGGAAATAGCACCAAGTCATTATGTGTACAACGCAGTTGCAAAGTCGACACAGCATCAAAAAAGTCCAGACACATCGCTAATCCACGCGCTGGAGGGCCCCCCCTCCCACGTGAGCGATGGGCATGTCTGGTGCGTTATTCCAATCATGACACTTTTTGCAACCTTAAATCAATAAGAGGCAGGTAACACACACCCATTTATATATAAAAAGAGCTTAAATTGGAAACACACATGTCGTTCGTTGTCAGAAATAAGTCGGGGCCCCCAATTCTGGCAATAATTTTTATTGTTTTTTTAAGCAGATTTAAATATTGGTCACGTATACATATACAGTAAAATATATCTACTTGTACGGTCTGTTGACTAGAGCAATAGAGACTACACGTCAGGTACTGTGCCGCTAAGCAGATTGTACGGGGGCCCCAATGAAGTTGACAGTTCCACCAGGAAAAAAATATTATTATTGAGTCTGAGATACAAGATACAGGGTTTCAGGACTGGATCTAACCGATCCACGTAGTGTCGAGCAGGAGCGCGTAATTGGCAGCTCATTCAGACTGGTTATGATTACCGTACTTACAGTACTTGTAAATTATTTTTTATCCGTGGCATAGCCTGAGCACACACTGTATGCTTACGTAATAAAAAGAAAAAAAAATCTAATATTTAATGTCGATGCATCCCCATTCAAAGAACAGCCAAATAATCTATAACCACGTCAATTAAGCTGAGTTACACGTGAAGAAAACAATTTTGAAAGCCAAAGCTTTTAAAACACTACCAATATTTCTGATTAGGTTTAATAATTTCACTAACAACCCTGTATCTGCCTCATACTCTTACAAATCTTGAAACGCATGTCGTACCACTTTTTTAGTTTGTTTTATACATAACTCAACCGACTCGCTTCTAAGAAGTCTATATAAGTATTAAATACCAATATTCATATTTATTTTATGATACAGTATTGCTTTAAGCAGCAATGGATATAAAAATAAAATAACCTTTGTACCTGGAAATAATGAAACGCTACTCAAGAAAAAAAACCTTTCCCCACGTGTCAATAACACGTTCCACAGAAAGTTATTAATGTTACCCTTTTGTAATATACTTTCATTAATAAGATTAAGTCTCAAAACTAAAGTATGTCGTAGCATTTAGTTATAATTTGATTATTCACATTGTACAGATCTATAAATAGAGGATCGCTACAGTACATGGTTATATCGTGCCACTGGATCGTTTTTTTTCTATTCATCAGCTCTTTCTGTCTGCATCGTTTATCAGTTATACATAAAAATATATTGCCAGATCTTAGTTATTTACACGTGACGCAAATGTTCTGCATTATGTGTGTGCAGATGTGCGTGGCTGTGTCCCAGACCGAGAGAGCAGTGTGTTTGTCTGCGGACGTGTCAGGATTTAGATGATTATTCACCACGTACTGTGTTATATTCTTTTCTCAACCCCCCGACCCAGTCTAAGCCCTCGCCCTTTAAGTGATGTTTTTCTATTTAATTTGCTTAAAATGTCACGCCTTTGCCCTGTAGTCTGCTTTTGACTGGCATCCAGATCATGTGTTTTAATGTAACAAGTTGGGCCTCTCTGATCGATATAAGAATACAGTGAGCAACATGTGAAAAAGTATATTTAAAAAAATGTGTCAAATTAAGCTGAAACAATTACCTCTAGCTCCTGCCTGTGTGACCAGTAACCATGGATTCATTATAAGCTTACGTGCGTCATTTGTGAACCGACGAAATTACTTCGTATCACTGCAGAAATATGGTTCATGGCCACGCACTGCAAGGCGCTACCGTTTCTTTCATTAAGAATATATTTATTCCAAAAAATTCCAATAATGCACAGAATAGCGCACAAACAAAGCCCACCAATAAAGTGGATCCGTTTCCATTAGGTGCAAGACTCACGCTATGAAAAACTAAACCCAGTCTAAGTCTAAGTTTAGCAGGCTGGACTTTGCAGCAACACAGACCACACCCGCACTGCACCGGAAGAGATGTTGTTCTTTATATAAAATGAACGCCAATATATGACAAATCTGAATTAGCTCTGTCTAGGCGTGGATTTCTCAACGCGCCAGCTTAAGAATGGCTTAAGTTGCTGTCCAAAGTCAGCGCACCGAAGGTATGGAAAGGAAAAAAAAGTTTTGACATTTTGTATATATTTGTATATAGATGGTATGCGCATGCACACATACAAACACACTCAGACACACACTCAGACACACACTCAGACACACACGTTAATTTGAAGTTCTAGGCGATGACATTATCTATACATTCAAAACAAGACCTATTATTATTAAACAATATACATTTCAATACGCCAAATAAATATCATATTCTATTGCAGACGAACGTCTTTTTTCCGTGGCATAAAGACATCATTAAGCAGTATCTCCTGTAGTTCATGTTTCTTAAAAAAATATCTTTTGAAAGATGACATACCAACAAACAAGCCATAGATTAACTGCCTGGAAGGATTCCTAGTGTTTTTTTTTCTTGTTAAGATGTTTCGAGTTAGATCTGTGACCACTGCACTGAGACGCGTTGCCCTGGGTACAAAATTTCAGCAGAAAACATGCTCAACACAGGTATTACCCCACGTAGTGTGTGGATTCTGACACAACAGCAAGGATTGTACGGATGAGCAGTACAGTGGTATCTCGGTATACGTCCCGTTTGGAATAAGTCCAACTTGGAAAACGTCCTGTTTGGACGCGAAAAATTTTGCTTGGTATACGACCTTTGTTTGGAATACGACTCGCGTGCTAGAACTTGGGTCAAATGAGTCACGACACCGCGCGCTACCCTTGTTTACCTCTCGAGAGAGAAACCCACGACTGCCCAGGAGCGTCAGTACGCCAGTTGCTACCATTCAGTGAACAACCAGCGCTATAACTCTTTTCATTTTCTCATCTAACTGCTTTTGTATTTATGTATTTTAGCATTAGGCAGTGTTTAAATTATTTTATACAACCCCATCAATGTATAATATGCCAATAACAATAGGATTTTTTTTCATGGGAACGGATTAATCATTTTCCATTTATTTCTTATGGGAAAAATTCATTTGGTATACGGCCTGTTTGGCATAAGTCCAAGGATCTGGAACGGATTAAGGACGTATACCGAGGTACCACTGTACTTGTATTCGGAAACGTACCGCAGAAACAATTCTGGTTAGAAAAAAAATCCCAAAAGTATCAATGCTCAGTGCCAGAAAGACAGTCTCAAAGTGGCGTAAAGCACACTGCGACCTCGCTTTTGGTGGGCACAAAAGGCACGGTCCCAGTGTCACACGCCTGCAAACTGGGCCCTCTTGGTACCACATAACAGTGTTCGCTGACACTCTGCCAGTCTCCTCACCACTGCTCAGCACCGTGAAATAAAAGAAATTGAGTATTTGACAGTTAAAGTTTTGCTCTGTTGGTGCCCAATTGCATTGGCCTTGAAAATAGTGCTCATTGTGCAAAGACCACGAAAACAGCCCCAAACAGTCCAAGTGTGGGTTTAGAACTAGGATACTTAATGTCTACGCAACCTTCTGCCTTGTTTTGATTTAATGCGCTCTGTACTGTTTTCGTCACGCGGAAGTTTAAGTCTAGTCAAAAGTATTCTGTTACATATCATTATAATCAAATGCATCATTTATTGTATGCATTTTTAAATATCAGTCAGCACATGCCCTAGCAACATATGAACTTAGCTAATATCAATCTGCACCCCACACAAACTCTTCGTTAGGTCAAAGGTCACACTGGGCACTTTTCACCCCGCCCTTTTCAATAAGTTTTTTTTAGCCTTCTTATCATCATGTGTGTCACACACCCCCATTTTTTAAAATCCTTAACCTCTTACGCCTCTCCTCATTCAAACATTCTGCACTCGGAACTTTAACCATGCAAGTAAAATCTCTCCACTAGAAGCATTACATATACTGCTTGCTAGTGGACATTCTACAAAAAGAAAACAAAAAAAAAAAAAACATCCCATGAATCTCTTCTTGCATGCATTTTTTTTTACTTCTTAAAATTAAAACTTCTTAAAATATTTCTGTACATTTTAAAAAATGGTTTCAAATAGTGGAAAATTACCTAATGAACGGAGATACTTAATCCCTGTGAGGAAATTCTCCTTGCCCTGTCTTGCTTTCCATACCAGTGAGAACAAATTTGGGGGCCACAGCAAAGGGACAGCCACCTTGCAGTGTCCAGAGAGCAGGGGGGCATGGGGGAATTAATGACCTTGCCCATGGGTCTATGAACACATGACTACTGTCACATCCCGATCGTGCCGCTCCTCCTGTGTGCCACGTCCCTCGTTAACCACGTGTGGAATACCTATGTTACCAGCTGTTTCTAGTCTTGTATAATTGCGTTCCTGTTAGTCTTTCCCCAGTCCTGTCATTGACATTATTACCTGTTTTGCCTCGTGTGCCTTCCCGTTTGCCTAATAAATCCCTCATTCCCCCATCCTTCGTCTCCTTCCCTGGTCCATGTTCCTCGTCAGTCGTGACAACTACACTGTCAAGGCCGGGCTTGAACCCCCAACCTTCCAATCACAGGCATAGAGGCTTAGCCCACTGACTCACACGCTACCCAAGATGACACTATTTTAACACACATACGTCAGAATCTGTGACTACTTTGTAATTATGCCAATAAATCTAAAACTTGCCAAATGTGACTGTAAAGAACAAAGTTTAAAATATTGTGAGAGCAGTGTTCCAAGTAAGGGTGGCTTCCATGTAACTGAAAACGTTTTAATAAGATCACAAATACCAGGCCTAGTTAAGAGGTGGAGTTCTTTGGAATAGGCTGCCTGTGTCCCTCTCCATGATTTGGGACAGTGGAACAGGCAGGTATTTCACTCTGAACCAGCCACACCTGTACATTTTGCCTGAATTTATCCAGGTGGACTTTGAATGATTGTGACCTGTTGAGCTGGATTGTTCTCTACAGCAATTTGCTGTGCTTTGACTTTTAAAGCACAAGACAGAATATTTGTGTGTCTCTATGACTGACTTGTGTAATCAAGCAGCTGTAGCTAAGTACATGAGGTCAAAATAATCGCCGACTAGGCAGCTTGGTAACAATTTCGACTCCAGGCTTCTGAATGTCCAGTTAATAACACAGGCAGGATCTAAAGCTGAGAGGTAGCTTAGCTGCCGTTTAAATGTGTTTGTCTATGAGCAGCAATCTTCCCATTTTCTATTGCTAGCTGTAACTCCCCCATATTACAGAATTTTAGTGATAAGAGTTTAGTAAATAAACTCAATGATTAGATGTCACTGCGATTTGTGAGGCCTTTTGAGATTTCTAATTTACTTAGAGAAAACTCTCATACACCAAAACTCCCGGTAATTACCTCTGATAATCTTTTGTTCTGTTATCCCCAATCTGCATCGGATAGCTCTGGGAGTAAATGAATATTATTCCTCATGAGTTTCATTTCTAAAATAAATAAGTGTACTAATGTTTTCATAGTTACAGTTACTACGAGCTTGGCTGTGACGTATTTGACTTTGCAACTAATACAGAAGATCTTTAGAAAATGTCCCATTCACAGAATATAATAAAAAAGACTTCAGAAATTTAAAAAAAACATATAAAAATGCTGCACGAATGTAAACTAAAATATATATTAATGACTAAAGCTGAAATGGCATGAAATGTAACATACATTAGGAACCAAAAGTACTGCCACACTGCAAATCAGCTACACTCACAGCCCAAACATTCTTACATATGATTATTCACCATAATATCTAAATCCGGCAGGTTTACTGCAGAGATGATAAGGTGTAAAGGTATGTGAGTAAGATGTCTGTAAGAAACTTAATAAATAATGTAAGTCACATGACAATTTTAAGCATACTGTTTCTGGATGCTCACTGGGGAACAGAAATATTAACTTCAAGTGTTTTTTTTTTGGTCAAATCATGTTAGCGAGCATTTATTGCAAGCGTTAACCTGCTCGCGTGATTTTTCATGGCAGGCTGACAGCAGTCTCCAATGACGACATTAAGTCGGACATCGGGAAGCCTCTTTACAGCGAAGGATCAAGGTGTGCTCACAAAAAGCCACCTACGGATGCTGCTTACGAAATCAGCCGGGAAATGCCGGTTTGCTTGTCCCAGCTGTGTTTCGGCACACGCACCTCCTGCAATCGCTATCGCGCGTCAAAACCGAACTGTGGCCGAATCCCACCGAATCTGGCCGAATCGTTCACGCTGGCAAAACGGTGCGGAACAAGAACCGCTTCCGCACATGGCGGGTCCCAGAGCGCGGAGTCCACTGTTTCAAGGAAGTCCCAGGGGCTTTGCCGTCGGCCACTGCGAGCGGTAAACAGTACATTAATTTCCCTTTGTCGGTGGAAAGCTGCCTTTTGGTTTAAAGGCCGTGTTTCGTACGTACGTGCGCTCCGTTAGACATAAATCCTGTACTGTCCGCATGATGGCGAACTGGCAAGGGGCATCTGAAGAGGATCTCGCTACGACACGGTCAAATGGTGCCCTCGCACACGGGAATATAGAGCACTTTCCTGATACCACAAGACTATAAGACCCTTATGTCGTAACGCCTAAATTGTAGCACCTCACGGTAATATTACATTTACCAAAAAATCGCCAAGATTTATTACACGGATTTAAAGGTAATCTCGAGCACGCGTTTAGTTTGCAACGCACTCGTGTGAAAAAGCACGTGGAGACAGCTGTGTGGTTCATCGTGACCGCAGTACTCTGCTCAAGTGGGTCTGCGAATCCACAGGGCTGGGGTGAACAGTCATCCCATTAAAGAAACCGAGATCGTTAAATTCACACTTCACCCTTCAGAGCCGCCGCAGTTCCCATAAACGTATTAAATAGGATTACGTCAAACAGATCACTCACACAAGACGGGTTTTCTTTACTCTGTATACCAAATAAAATTCACTTAAGATCTAAGCTGCGATTAAATACTTATTTCGATTACACGATTTGTACGGCTGTCAAATGTGACCCCAGTGTCACTTACCACGGCTATTTCTCACATCACAAAAGAGCACGGCTGATTGACTGTGTTGAGCAAAACTACGCACCAAGGTTTTATGCCCAGCCTTGCACAAACTCACTGATCTACAGACTACTGACTCCTCCCAGGAACCGTGAACCCCAATGTCAGATGGAGTAAGGTGGGTTTCTCTACTTCTTGGAATGTGATGCTGGGCTAAAGGTGAAATCTGTGATAATCACCACGAAAGGCCATACCCTATGGTAATGTACTCGTAGGTTTTCTAGCCACTTGGGTGATCCAGTGTTTCTGGGCTCTGTGTGAAATCTTGAGGAAAAACAAAATAAAAACAACATGGCACTCCCATTACCCATTTAATAAGATAAATTTGCCTTGGCGTTGACTAACAGTAAGCTTTTTTGTCTTTATATAGGTCAAAGCCTAAACAGGATAGAAGCCATTTTCCCCCATATTTATAAAGTCATATATATAACAAATATCTTAAGAATTATAATCATAGTGAATGAAACACTGAATTTATCCAAATGGCTGACAGAGGGAAGTCCATGGAAAATCAGTGCAGACCCGCAGTACAGAAAAAGCCGATCTTAAATCACAATGGCAAACGCTTTATCAGTCGCAACAGCAGTTTGATGGCACTAAATTGTGTCATGGGCCCTGAAATTAGCGCCCTCTAGCGGAAGGTGTCTCATTTTTCCTGATCAGCATATGAAAGATAACAGTTTATGAACCTACAATGCGTCTCTTCTCTGCCCGACGAGAGGAACCTAAGTGAAGTTTAGGACCTGTCCTCGTTCTTTAGTGGGTCAGGCATTAACAAGTCCCAGCTGAGGCCAGTGGTGTGAGTTCAGTCCACAATTCTCCCCCCCAGAACTCCAGAGCTCAAATGGACTAGCAAGATGGATCCAGGGCACACGAGAGTGTGCACCTGTGCACCAAGACAGAACACATGCATCTTAGTCTCACCCAGTGCGGATATGTCTGATCTGACTGGGAAATACATATGGATTTATACAAAATAAGCACCCTTTGATGTTAGAAATAAAAACACACATGCACAAATGCAGACTTTCATTTGCAGCCCTGCTAAGTCGTGAAACAGCTCCTCCTGTTGGTCACCAAATGTGGGAATTATTATTATTATTTGACGTGCAGGAGATTTTACACCTTCCTGCAGGCTGCAACCAGACAACTCCACATTGTATTTTTTTTTTAAAAAAAGAAATCTAATCTAATGAAAATAAGAACGTACAAAAACAGGATGTCAAGGCTACAAAACTGGTCACCAAAGGCAGTTAAATTTGAGTTATTCAACAAATACAACACAATAAACGAAAATAGGCCAGGCAACTGAGCCCTACCAAGGCCCAAGGAAGCCATATACGTTTACACCGGCCTTCCCAAAGCAATTAAAAAAATACTATAGTACAGTATGGCACAAAATCCTATCCTCCTCACAGTACAGTACTTTTGTTGTTTTATTGATTAAGGAAGCGGTAGTATTTTTGGCATTACTATAGTACTTTTTTTGGATAGGGTCAGGAGCCCTCTATACTAATGACACAGGCTGAGTGTGTTCAGAGACGAGGTGAATGTGTTTGAGTAGTGAAAGCCAAGATTTTGCTCCAGTGCAAACAAAAGCCAGCTACGGCTATCAGACCTGACAGGAAAACAAACAGGCAACAGGCCCAAAGCTCGGCAATAAAATTTGAAATAAACAACTGACATTTTCTCTCCCTGCGTGATCTGACGTAGATGCACCTCTCATTGTGCTTTGCATCTTAAACGGCCTACTTAATCAGTGAAAATACTGGATTGCACAGTGGTTTCCATAATTGAACAAGATTGCTGCAGACGCTCAACTAAAGATACCATTACCGAAGCCCTCAAAAGTATCAAAGAGATTGTAACCATGCTAAACCATCTGTTCTTAAACTTATGGTCGCTTTATTTCCTTACAGGTTGCAGGTGTTCCCTCGCGTGATGAAAACTCACCAAACAAGTACAGCGAACGGCCACCATCTACAACATTGTAGCTGAAGCTCGCCTACAACCGGACAGAACAAAAACAGAAACCATTATCGAAAGAAATGAACAGGCTCAGTCCGTGTGGTAAACTGCGAAATGACCTGAGGTATATATTTCCAAAAGAGATAACCCTGTGTTGCACTGAAAATGTCTCCCATGGCAGGAAGGTTTCGCAGGGCAAAGTGGGTGAAGGAATGTGAAGCAAGAGTGAGCTGTAAACCAGGACCGCGGTAAAATAAACGACTAAATAAAACTCTTGTGTTGGTGTTCCAGGAACACCGAACTAAGCTTATCGACGTATTGTGGTAATACTGTAGAATGAACGTCAAAGGATGAACCTTTAGCTAGCTTTTAAAGTAGAGTTCTTACTGTTCTGTTCTCACAAACCCTTTCCCAGGCATTAGGTTAGTTAACATTTAAGCTTTGTGCAGTCATGCGCGAATTTGTTTTTTTCCCTGTGTTGTGATTTGCACTGGAGTAAAACTTTGGAAGCTATTACTAATGTCTTCTGAAGTGCCAGAAAAAAACAAAAGAAATACAAAAGAAAACATCAAAATGAAATAAAAGTTAGACCATTGAGTCGACGACAGCTGCTGAGTTGAAGAGCAGATGTGATTGGTGTTCATGGGGAGAGAGCTGTCTCGTATGATTGGTGGCTTTGGGGGGAGGGGCGTGGCCTTGGCTTGGTGACCTCAGAGTAGTGTAGCATGGTCTGGGTCTGCTGTATCCATGCTGGCCAGGATGGCTTTCTGGTCCTCCCGGGGTGGTCGGCGGTACAGCAGAGCGGAGAAGCGAGCGTACGGGTCCTGCCTTTTCTTCTTCTTGCGGAGGTAGAGAGCTTCTTCGGGCTGGAGTACCTGAGAGTCACGGAGCTGCTGGGTCTGTGAAGTGGACACACCTGGGGTGGACAGCGACAGTGTGGTCACAAGAGGCGGATAGCCAGGCATCCGAAAATACGAGGAACGTGCCGAGGAAGTCTGAACCCCAGACAGGGTGCCTTCGATATCCCCTCAGGTGAGAAATTTCAGTGTTAAACACAAGTAACATATGAAGTGCTAAGCTAGGTTAGAAAGCACGGCAAAAATGACGTGACAAAAGAAAACCGACAAATATATGAAAACAGAGTGGAAAACTAAGCAGCGTCATTGGGCCCAGTGGCCACCAGGGGGCCGCACACATCTGATCAGCCTGTCAGAATGGGAAGGAAGATTCAAATGATAACTAGGTTAATCAAATGTAGGTTAGAGTTCTGAAAAAGGCTGAGCCTGCCCTGTTAGAGAGAGTAAAGATGTTGACTTCAAAACCATTGAGTTGAAGCCCAGTAAAGCTGCAAGTCAGTCTTAGACTTTTTCCTGAGCCATTTTAGCAAAAACATCTGTCAAAGGCAGCGATACCGACAATGTGCCACAGCCCCATCCTGGGTCGAAATCAGCACAGTCAGCTAAAAATAAGTCAATATTCGCAAAAATCAGCCTTCATCACTCATACAGTATCAGAGTAGAAACTATTTCAAAATGGTGAGCAAAGGAGCAGAGTCTTTATGATGAGAAGCAGGTGTAACATTCAGTGTGAAACTATTACTTTACGAGAGATGTTTCCTATCAGCGTCCCTCAGGATGGACATTGTAGCATGCAAAAGAATTCCCACCACAAATTGTCCAACTCTAGACCTGTACTCTACTGCCCTCGGATCTCAGGAACATCAGAAAGGGAGGCAGGTGACACTGTATCATCGGTGCCTGGTTGGGGGCTTGAATGACTATCTGTGCCCCACCCAAAAAGAAACACCCCAAAGAAGCTACAAAAGATCTGCCTACTAGACAGGGGTGTGGCCCTGGGTTGGCTTGGATTGTCTGCCCACTGCCTAGCTTTTAAATGGTTAACATTAGTGCCCCCTTGTGGAAATCTTGGGTCTGGCCATTAGATTTGTTCTGGCACGGACACTAGCTCCTTTCCTTCAGGTCATCACGTTTTATTGCCGCCCATACCACACGGAGAGAGTTATGGTTAGCAGATATGGAAACCCTTTTGTAACTCTCAAAGAAAGATAGCGTCAGATCACCCTTTGGCACTAGAAGAGCAGAAGGATCTGTGCAGTGCGATATTCAGCCATAAACGCTCACGAAAAGGGTTAAACTGGCAATGAGTGAAAGGTGAATGGCAGTTTCGATCACATGATTCGTGAGGACAAATTTTTAGGTTATCCATTCCAGTGCTGTACAGCTGGAGATAATACAGAGTTTATCATGACGCTGGTCTGGGGTGACAGTTAGATTTTGGGTGGTGGATGGGGAGCAGGGAGGGATACATGATGCCATGTGGAGCGCTCCATGGGGATGCCTACGGCTAGGAGGGAAGCAATCTGAGATAATACTACCTTCTCACACCACAGTAGGGTGCTGCTGGGAAGTCAGAATCACCTGGTGCAAATATACAATCTGATTGGGGCCTGCAAGACAGGAAGTGCCCTATTAATCCCAAACAAGATGTGCCTGCTGGCAGTGATGTGGCACAATTCTTACCCCCTCCTGACAGAGTTCAAAAATCATAAAAGTTTTACAGCAGCTGAGAGTGCTTGATTGTGTCAGGAAAATCAAAGATGTTAAATCTGACCCTATGTAGTTTGCGAAATGATACACTAGGTTTGGATTGGAGGTTCGAAATCAGTGTTAGCTGAAGGAATGAGCAGCTGTCTTTCAACTGATGCCCATATGAAAGGCTGCCAGAAAGGAGTCAGTATGAATGTACCAGACATGCTGTAATCAGACAGGCTCTTTTACATTACAGCACATCAAGTGAGAAAGCAGGGTCAGGCAGTTCCTGGAGGTTGAGGATCTTGCTCAAGGGCCTAACAGTGAAATTACTCTGCTAACCCTGGGATCTGAACCACTGACCTTCCAGTCACAGGTACAGTGTCCTAACCTACTGAGCCCCACACTTATAAATAATGTTGCAGTGACATATCCAGCCACAGACATTTTGCAATGGAAAAGACTGCACCACACCCACCTGCCTTCTTTCTGAACTTGGAGTTGTTATTGTTGATGGTCACCTTCTTCCCTTTTTTAGCACGGTAGAATCTCAGTGCTTCCAACCTCTCAGACCCTGCAGGGGCACTCGTTGCACCTTGACGTTTTCTGCAGGGAAAAAAAGATGAGGAGAAAGGTCAACAGAAGACCAGACTCTGCATAGGTATCTTGGGGTCCAAAAATCGTATCCTCTGGACCCAAAATCAGCAGTATCTGTACATCATTAGACACGCCTATGGTTACCTCCAAATGACCCTGAGCTATCGCATTCTTTGCCCAAACCGCAACACTAGTCAGGCACTGTCTTTATCGAAGTTATACTTTCATTGTGAAGAAAAATCTGAGAAGAGAAAGAGATGTCTTGCAATTTTTGTTGACGTAACAAGTTCCTAATTCACTTTTCTGATTTTAACGTGACTTGGGAGATGTCACTGGTTCGGACTGCTACTTCGATTTTGACCTGGGAAATCTCTGTATTTGAAACGGTGAGCGAACTACCAGATGACCTTGCTTTAAGTAGTCCTATACCATCAAACCAACGTTCCATTTTTCTTTTAAAGAAAAAACAGAACTGCATTAAGTAGTACGTAAATAAGCGTTGCATCGATATCCTCATATGCGTATTTGTGAGTCTTTCTGCACCCACACTGAACTAAATCTGCAGTCTTCCTGTCCGGATTTGGAGGCACTTTTATTAGCTTCCTTTGGAATTCTGATAAAAACGCACAAGGTTTTCATGAGGCACGAAAAACAACGGAAACTGTGTTATATGGAGTCTGTCCTTCTGCAGCGGCTGTGAAAAGAGAAACTGAAGGTCATTAGTGTGGGGAGGACGGGGGGGGGGGGGCCCCGCGGAGGCACAAAATCAT
>JAODKC010000041.1:20356013-20383513 GCA_026777985.1 Mormyrops attenuatus
CCCCCCACGTCTCTGCTGCCTTCCCCCTGTCCCCGTGGGCCCGTCGGCCGCGCCGCGCGCCGGCGCGCGCGCCCCACACCCGAGCCACAAAATCATCATCAATATGTGTCCATAGACATGGATACTGTCTATAATGGGCTTCACCATGCTGACAGGGGGAAGAGATGGCGGGAGGGGTGATGGCTACTCAGGAACAGTCGCATAAAAAAAAGCAACCAAGGCACTCGGACAACAGATGTAACAAGAATTTATTCTGAGATTTGTCTTTTTTTGGAACTGAAGAGCAATATTTAGCAATGGCATGCATGGCGTTTCGCACATGGAACAGGACTTTAAAGGGGAATACTGCTCTCTCAAGCACTTCCTGTTGCCGTCATGCACTTCCTGTTGTCGCTCAAGTCATGGCATCGCTAGTTTTGGAGGGACACTCGGCTGGCATTGCTTTAGAAAGGCTCGGCTGTTCTGCAGTCTGATGGGAGATTTTGAAACACAAGGACTTTCCAGATATCTGAGACGGAAGTGCTGTCACGTTGTCCACTTACAGTCAAGGGAAGCTCAAACGCAAGTATTTCAAGGCTGTGAAGTTATCAGTATCAATGTAAATCTTATCAGAAAAGATAAGATTTGCACCTGGGAACATTTTGGTAAACAATAGGCACAGCGCGAAGAACTATATCTTCACGTAATAAACAATATCCAAAACAGTATTCCCTTCAATTGGGTACATATATACTATATATATATATATATATAATTTTTAAAGCACCACAGATCTGTGTTCATTCAAGACTGCAGAACCCAAATGCGCACTTGGAACGAAATAACTTCAATCACTGCAAGTAACCTGGCTAAACCACATCAGGCTAGACCCAAAGACTCGTATTCCCCTTTAAAGGAAAAGGTGATTAAAAGCCCCACCTGCTGCCCCCCCCCCTTTCAGACATGGATCCAACCCTTACCTATTGCGATGTAGAGGACCTGGTCACAACAACGCTGCCCAGATAGCTGAGATCAATCAAAAACAAAGCAGGTAAGACACCCCGAGCAATCAGAATGCCCAATTTGTCCCTAATTAAGATGATGGAGACATTGTAACAGATGAGAGTTCACAGTCCCTGCAACGCGGTTTGGCCAATAATTTCCCGGGGTTTCCTGGGGACAAGGTGGGAGAGGGGGATTCTTTTGGGGAGATGTGGTCATATGATCAAATCATTAAAGAAGAGGCAGCCCCAAGCGCCCTTTCCTGTGCCTGATAGGGTGTACACTCCTTAAGCACCCTCCACATCACATCATGTAGTAGGTGTCCTAAAAAGCCTGGAGTCAGTTGTAACAAGGAGCACCCCTTAGGCTGAGAGCGCTCAATTGAGGGTCACTTGTAGGTTTCCGCCTGTTGGGTGAAAGAGTAAAGGAAAAAGCATGATGAAGAATGGAAGAGAAAACTGGGATCCTGTGGTGACCCCCTTAGGATTCCAGGCTTTTTAGGGACCTGTGTTGGTCTGGACATCCTTCAGGTTTGTGCATCCTCTGAATTGACCCAGGTTTTTAAGCAAAAGACCTCGACCTGAGTCACATGATCGACACTTGATCTGTGAAGCAAAGGACTGCTTTCGCCTGGGGACTTACGTTCATCTCAGAAATCAACTCTGAAGTCTTTCGGATCGCGAATTCGGCGGCGGCCGAACCTGTCCGAATGTTTGTCCCCAGGTGAGCTTGTTGCAGTGCTTCATAGATTTCATGGATGGATGTTGGAAATTGAATGTTTGACAAAAAAAGCAGCAGGGACTGGAATTTGTACAGCCCAACAAATGAAGACCTCTATGTTAAATGGTATGGCGTTGTGTGTCATCGGTGCACAGACCTTGGCAAATCTGACTAGAAACAGTAGACAATTTTTATGGGTTTCAATATAGTTACTAATATATATATATATTTATATACAGTATTTGTTTAAACAATTACTGTAGAACCCTAGTATAACACAGAAGGGTTGTTTTCAAAGGTTTAAACCTCAAGCTGACTCACTAATTAGACCAATTTTGAATGGGGTAGAAGATAGAAGTCTTCTTCTCTGGTGGTCAAGAGTTGTTTTCCGGGTGACAGCCTATTGCACCTACCCTGAAGCTGACAACTGAGGTGGAGAGGGCTCGGATGGAAGGATCTCCTCGTCTGTCCTCCTCTGGGATGGCATCTGCCCAAAAACGTCGCTGCTTTCCATAGGGGGTGATGGGGACTGGGACGGATAGCTTGTTGCAGTGGAGGCGAAGGCCATGTGGGAGCGGTAGCTCGGGCTTGCCCGCCTGCTACTCTGGCCCTGGGCGGGTGAGGAGGAGGGAGAGGACCTCTGGGAGAAGCTGGCTGCTGAGGGGGGCTGCAGGGTGATCTCCGACATCTCGGGAGGTATGGGGGGCTGGATGACGCTCGGACGGGGCCGGGGGCGCACTACAATCTCTGGGGAACCGTCCTGTGAGCTCAGAGGACTCTGAGTCAGAGGGGAGAGTCGGGATGGCTGGAGGACCACCTGATGTGTGCTGGGCTCCATTCTGCGAGTCAGCCTGGGGCTGAGCTGAGGCCCAGGCTCATACCACCGGGTGTCCAGGCCTCCGAATGTGCTTGGGCCCATGTGGGCTGCCGGGTCAGGGTAAGGCAATACTGGTACACCCAAACCGTGGCTTGTATGTCTTAGCTGTAGCTGCCCTAGACTCTGTGCCTCTTGCATAGGTAAATGCTTGGCTGGAAGGCCCTGAGGCTTGACCTTGCTGGGAGACTTGCCTGGGCGGCTCTTTGGAGTCTCCAGCTGCAGGATACCGGGGTACGGGGGAACCTGAAGGGCAGAGGGCTGTAGACTACTGGGAGGAAGAACATGAGGAGGAGGAGGAAGGGGAAGCTCCCGGTGAAGATGCAAGGGGTGGTGGGGTGGAAAGATGAATCGTGGGTCCTCCAGGCTCGCAAAAGGGAAATCCGGCTGCTGCCAGATCTCCGGGGAGCGAGTGGAGGGGGTATGGGTCAACGGGAGGGTGCTGCCAGAGGCGGCGTAATGTTGGATCTCGCCCTCCCCCATCTCCTCTGGTATGGTGGGATGGCCAAAGGGGCCCTCAGGTAGGTAAGGGGGCGAGGACATGACTGAGCTAAGCGGGCTGGTGTCGGGCATGTAGAAGGGAGGCAGGGATTCAGACTCGCCAGGGCTTCCAAGGTAGCCATAGTATGGGCCATGCGGAAAGATTCGGTGATGCTGGGCGGTTCTGATCTGCCCTGTGGCCTGAAGCCGGCTACTCTCCATGATAGTCATACCTTCCATGGGCCTCTGGAACCGGGGACTGTAGGCTGGGGGCTGCATGTATGACTCCTGGCTGGAGGACATGGGGGAGATCTGGTGAGGTCTGAGTGTAGCCATGACTGGGGGCATGGGCCCAGGGTCATCGTTTTCCTCGTCTGACTGCCGAAATTCTGGGTACAAGTCAGACTCCTCCACAAATGGGAAACCCTCGATGCGCCTGGGCTTGACGGAGGTCTCCATCTCAGAGGGTTCCATCACGAAGCGGCCATCTGGGCCACGACTGATCAGCTCGATGGGGGTGGTGGCCTCTGCCTCGTGCTTGGAGACGCTGTACTTCTTGCTGGTTATTGCTCTCTTGGTCTTCTTGTAGAGTGACAGTTCCTTCTCCTTGGCGGGACTTGGCGGCGCTTTCTTCACATGTAGGCCACGGCCGTCCTCTGAGGATTCGGAGGGGGGTCCCAAGGATCGGATACTCTCGGGACTTAGCTTCCCAGAGGAGGACCTGTGGAATGGGAAGAAGACAACAAACCAGTCATCTGCAGCACGGTCCAAGCTAAGAACAATAGATACAGTTGGCCATAGCAGGAGCCCACATAAACTGATTTTTAGGGACATTTACCTTGTTTCAATTATTCAAAAGAATATGTGGAGGAACATTTCTAGAGGTGGATCACTGTCCTTTAATACTCATTAGCAAATTGACACCAGAGAAACTCAATGTAACCTTTCAGTAAAGATGTAACAGACTGTGAGATCTGCAGTGTAGGGCATGTGAGCATATTTTACTATGGGTACAGCTACTCAAATTTATGCCACTGGTAGGTGCAGCACAGTATGACAGAGACAAGGTCAAGAGCAAAAAAAAAAAAAAAAAAGCTGATATCACATGACTGCAAAATTGACGCACAGAATCACGTGACCCTTAATGAATTCCGCACTGCTCTGTGGGAGTATCACTTCTGATGCTACTGTGCCAACTGCTCTGCCTGAAATGCTTGCCAAAGGCGTGTGACTGCTGTGCATTAAGGACATGAGTCACAGTTGAGTCATGTGGGTGGGCATTTGGGCAAGGGGGGATAATCATTTGTATCAGATCTCACCATGAGTCAGTATCGCCCATGAGCCACAACAACCCTACTTATTGCAGACTTCATAAAGCCTCCTTGAAATGTATCCTATATACTGCTATTTTATTACTCATAAGGAAACATGTTCCCTCTAAACACCTTCCTCAATAGAACAGTTGGGGATTATTTCACTTCTCTTACGACAGGCCCCGAGTTCCCAGGTCTTGTGACCCATCTTAGTGGTACCGCATCTGGTTTTCACTCCGTTTTCTGGAGATGTCACTACTCAGCCTTCCCTGGATCTCATACTCTCCTGTTGCTGCTGATTATTCATATTTCATATTTTTCATTTTATAATTTACTTTCTCTGTAACATATACTAGACCTGATCATTTAGCGACTTCATATGTACAATATTGCCAGCTGTCCTACTTGCTAACAATGTTATCAGAACATCAGTCGTAAATACCAAGAACACACAGGGGGAACGGAAAAAAAAACTATACATGTAGTCTAATGCAAATTGTGAAGGACAAATTTATATAGATTTACTAACAATGGAACATTGTAAGTACCTTTGGATATGTCAACATACAGAGTATGATAATACAGACTTAGAATGTGTTAAATTCCAAGTTGCACAGTCCTTATGAAGAAAGAACAATTGATATTTCTATGGATACAAGTGAGGCAACCATGGGTTCCTCATGATACCAAGAGAGTATCTGTGCCAAGAGACAAGGACCAAGTAGTAGCTACCTTCCAGAAAACAAATGAGCAATCAGATGACATGTTAAACCATAACAGTTTATTGAGACCAATAAAATACAATTTATGGCTGCAAGTTTATGGGTGTTTTTGTCAATGTTTGTAGTCTTTATGGCTGCTTTGATGGGCCTTAGTTTCGAAGACAACCAGCTGTTGATGGGCAAGAATGTCCTTTCTGCTATTTAAGTCAAGCTGCAGGACGCAGTGTCCATCTTACTGCAATGTCTTCTTAAGGTATGAGGTACAATGCATGGCAGCATTGAGGACAGACATCATCTGCCTTCCACGGATGTAAGGTAACGAACACACCAGAGATCCAGTAAAGAGCACTATCGAAATGTCATATAATACCTCAAATGCACAGTACAGGTTAGTAGAACCCAGTGTGATCAAGAAAAGTTGAACTAGATCCGAAATACCTTAAAACAGCATCTAATACACACAAAAGATATAGAAGCAGTTTTTAAAAAACACCAAAATATTTTCTTCCTTTTTTGATCAAGGAGGTATGATATCTCTATTTCCAAACTGTTGTGCAAGCTTACGGTTAAACACATTCAGACAGTGTCATGATTGTCTGTGCACAGCACACTAGCAGAAGAATAAAATGCCTATTATCACTACGACCAACGCACAAAAAAACATAGACATGTCAAACTTATGCAATATAATAATAATAATAATAATAATAATACATCAGTAAGGTGTATACAATATAAGTCCTGGACACAGAAACAGAACACTAAGTAACAGAATAATTTATGGCACCAAAGGATATACTGTTAAATATGGTAAACAATGCTGAACTTCCAAGTCTTCTGATTAGTTTTCTAAAAAGAACATGAAAAATTGCTATGGCAACGAATAATGCAGAAGGTGATTGCTACTAAAGGGGCAAACGATATCTCCTCCAACCAACGAATCCAAAATGGGAATGAAAAACAGCAAGGTTTGCAGGATGGCCGCATCAGCAAATGGCAAGCGTGGGTACGGTCAAGCACTGGTATGCAGCAGGGTGCTGGTCCCTGAGAGGCAGTGATTCTGGGGCCACTTCACAGCAAAAAATCTGGAAGGGCACGAGGTACATATGAGGGCATTTGCAGGGCGCTTGAGCTTTTTTGCGCACATGGTGGTTGGTCTTTCCTCACTTTCTCCCACTTCGTGGATCCAAATGTCCCAAGTGCAGCAAAATTTGAGACTATCTGGGGGAAGGGATAGTGCAGTTTTAACTGGAAATATCAGTATTACGGTACACAAATGTGTGCTGCTGTGGGAAAAAATGCATTTTGTTAATTTTCAGGGTCCACTCACAACCTAGAGGCTGTCACTTATCTGTATTCCAACACTTCCTTGGTGTGGTCCATGGACAATTCACATTTTAAATGGTCTTCAAGCTAACCACGTCCTGTCACAATGGCTGTGGTCTTCACTGTAGTCATTGAATTCTCATGGGATGGTTTAGACCCCAATGTTGAGGTTTAGTTGGTTCTACTTAATTGTCTGGACCTTCAGCCACACCCCATGTTGGAAAGGTTAAAGATCCATCAGAAAGACACTATGTTGGGTTGGTTCCCCTGCACCAAAGCAACTATGTCTTCCTTCTCCATGATCCTTGAAATCACTTGTCATCAAAAGTCGCTTTCAATCAATGTAGCTATGAGAAGGTCATCAAAATGACTCATTATCCAAAGCTTATGTGTGCCTACATCAGCGGGGATGAAGCTGAAACGTTGCTATGGTCAAGAAGAATGAGAGGCCCCAGCTGGATACTCAAAATGTGGGTGATCTTTGGATATGGATATACGACCAATATAGACTGTTTCCTAAGGTAATGGGTTGTCCTGGAGCAGCCTACATTTCACATGGAAGTTAAATTCACTATCAGCTGCATGCTTCAGCAGTGAAGCAGGCTGGTTCTATGCATCCAGCAGTGAAGCTGGTAATGTATGGGCTTTGGTGTACTGGGAATTCCTACAAAGGCCAAGTTAATATTAATATCTTGTGTCGCTGGATAGCAGCTAAATTGTAAAGGGATTCAAAGCCAAAACAAGGGATATGTTTAGTCTTGGGCAGAGATTCACCTGTTCCGTAACCGATCTCCTCTATTATCCCATGCTGAGGTGGCAGAAGGCCAGCGGCCACACATTGGAGAGCTGCGATTTTGGTCATTTAAGTCAAAAGATGGCCAATGGATAAGGGCCTACGGCTGGGCCACCGGCGAAGAAGCAGCCGCAATGATGGACTTTCCGAGCTGAGCGACAGGGAAGAGCTCAGGCTGTGGGGAGTGGCAGATGTGGAGGGAGCAGGGGAGTGGGGGTGGGGGGGGGGGTTAAAAGTATAGGCGGCCTGCCATCGCCTGTGAGTGGAGCCGCGAGGGCGTTTAGCCCAGCGTGCGGCGGCCACGCCCAGCACCCGCACATGGAGCATTGCCGCTAAAGCCAGCGCACACTGCTGAACAAGGTGCAGGCACTCACTGAGGACTGGTGGGCGGGGGCCTGTAGCTGCTGCCGTCTGGCCCCTCCCAGTAGGGCTCAATGCCAGGCAAAGGGGTAAGAGGAGTCCTGCGGCGAGAAACACAATAGAGATGGAGGAAGAGTTGACGGTCAATGAGGCTGTGCGTCCTTGAAATCAACACAGCAAAATCAGGTAGACAGACAGAGAAAGGGAGAGAGAGAAGGAAGGAGGAAGAGAGGAAGAAGAGCAAGAGACACAAGAAAGATATAGCCAGTGCATGTCTGAATTCTGTTTATTAGTCATAGTGCATTATACATCATACATTTCACACATGCACGGAGGATATTATTTCATGCAGCTAGGTCAGGATAAAACTGCAATATCACTTGCCGGGTATAATGGTAGATTACCTTTGTAGCTACATGACTTTTGGTAGACATTTTTTAAACAAGTTTTTTTTTTGATTTTTTATATATATATATATATATATATAATCATAGCAGAAATGCTACAGTTTGCTGGAAGAGACTTTGCACCTTGTTGCTGGGGAGACCATATAGTTAAAAATTAAGAAAAAAAAGCACGGTCATGAGCACGGCAGATCTGGGAGACAAAGCCGCTGCACCAAAAGGGTCCGCCATGCAAATGCACGTCACCGCTCGGCCCTGGAGGCGGCAATTCGGCATTCGGGAAAACATCAGTACCAGAACAATGGAACTTAAGGAGCGGCACCGCTGGTGTAACCGTGATGAGGAAACACCGATGGACTCGACGTTAAACGTGCCGCTCGGATTTCGGCGGGATATTTTATCGGTCGCCTGTTGGCTTTATGGCTGTCTGGTTAATATGTCTGCTGAATCGGTTGCGCTGCATCAGGGAATTGACATACATAGCAATAAATAGCACAACTATGAAGCAAACATTCAAATCCTCTACGCTTTGTACCCGAGAACTGGTTTCAGTGGTTTATTTTTACAGCACCATACTGAAGTCACATTTAATATGTTTTCGAGGAGATGTAGTATTAATAAACTGACTTTTGTATCATAAAATATGCCAATATAGTAATACATCGCTTTTTTTTCCTAACAGTCACACCACTCAGACAATAAGTTTTGCATAACGAGAGCAATTGCTATTAACTGTGGAAAAAAAACAGACAAACACGTTTCTATTTCTTTCTTTTTTTGTAAAACAATGCCAAGATTATTCGTTTCACCGTTAGATATCATTCCAGGACTGACAGTGGTTCTCCACAAAGTCACAATACTGTGTATTACAGAGCTAATCATCACAGAGTGGGATACAGATTTACATAAACCGACACATCAACTCCAAAAGTCATCAAAGGGTGAAGTTATTATAACTGGAAGAGGAAAGACACACATAAAAAGGAGTTAAGTAGGCATATATATATGTATATATAAATGAAGGGATTTATATATATTATATATTACATAAATCCCTTCAGCTTGTTTTTGTAATTGATCGCTTTTATAGCTTTGGTTAGCAATTTAAAGCTTTGTATAACAAATACTATTTTATCATTGTTTAAACTCTGTATCTTCAACTTTGTCAGTGTACCATGGTAAAAACCAGCTGAGGTGCGTAACGGAGCCATCAAAGCAATGGGGAGAAGCTGTAGCCAAGCAAGGAGGTAGGGTCATGTTGAGTAAAGCATGCATATTTACCATGGTAAACTTGGTGGGGTTGGGGGTGGGAGACTGGACAGATGTCCAACACGTATGTGTCCAGGAGGTTCACTGTGAGCTCTCTTGCTGAATGTACCTCCCGTCACACAGAGTTACCAGACGTCAATGTGGGCAATAAGATGGCAACCGGTTTGCCCCACCCAACCTAAAATTACCGGGCCGTCGGCCTTGCAATTGGGTCTGGTGTTATCTGATACGTGACCTTCTGAGCTGGAAGACACAAACGAGGGATGTGCTGCACTTAACCCGGTTAAGCCCAGCTGACAGTAAGGGAAGTGGGTTACTGTTTCACGAAGCCGATGGAGACGCCGGCCCGGATACAGCGTGTACCTGCGGGCGAGACCACGCGGCTTCGCGGGCCCCGTCGGGCCTCAGGCCGGACACTCACGTGTACCGTCTGTGATTTGCTAGCGGGCCGCTTTTCAACCACTGGGTTTCGGTTGGGCCCTCTGCCATCCTGAACGCAGTCGGGGACAAATCAGAGATTGGGTGGGGTTCAGTCGGGAGGATGGGCGTTCCTCCGTTTTCACTGATCTATGAGATCGCCCTCTGCTGTCTATCCAGGTAAGTTAAACACCGCATCACCTTCGATGTGTTCACAAACCACGGTCACATGCTACAAGTACTCCGTTGAACTGAGAAACCTGATCTGACTATTAAATATCCACTCGGTTATGGCTTGTAAGTAATAATTTGCAATGAAGTAACACTAAAAGCATTCCCTGTGGTTAAAACGTGTAGAAAGTAGGCAATTTCCTTAATCTCATCTGCATTTTAATATTTAACAGCAGTGGTCCTCAGCCCAGTCCTCAGGGGCCCGCAGACAGTCCACATTTTTGCTCCCTCCCAGCTCCCAGCACACCTCTATCATGCATTCGGTGTTCTTGATTGTTTGATTCGTTCTTGATTGTTTGGTTTGTTATTCATTGTTTGGTACAGGTGTGTGAGGGAGCAAAAATGTGGACTGTCTGGGGGTCTCAAGACTGAGTTGAGAAATACTGGTCTACAGGAACCAGCGACTTCTTTGTTCAAGCCTTTTTGCAGCCATGAATGTAACCTGTGAGCATCGCTGTGGACCGCACACAAACGTGGCCAGCCTCCATGGTGTGTGCATGGGGAATGTGAGTGAGCGAGCCTGATAAATCAGCAAGAGTCCCCAAAAAGTCACACCTACCTGTGTGAGACAACACATGGTGCCGTGACAACGGACACCAGGCTATACGGTACAACAGTTGAAGCAGCGGTAAAAACTGTATGTAAGATAAGCAGAAATGGACTCTGATATAAAATATATAAATAGATATACAGATATAAAAATAGATATATGAATATACAATATTCTGGCACTCTTTCTCTCCCTCTTCCCATTTCCCTGTTTCATGCACCCCTGTGTATAAATGATGTGGTAATCGTTTGCCATACACTCTTGTCAAGTGCCTTGGGGAGACTGTTGTGAAAGGCACTATATAAAAATTAACTGAACTGAATTGAACTGAATATGAAAACAGAATTGGTCTGTACATTTCCCCTTTGTTATTGACGGTTTAGGGTATAGACTCTGAACTTAATGGTGTCTGGACTGAGTGTTTGGATTTGAAAAACAGTCAAGTACTTAACAGCAGGTGTAACCTTGGCCTTGGGACCCATTCTCAGGAGAGATTTTAAATCAGCATTTCATGCCTCAAAGAAGCTGGCCTAATTTAACAACCTCAGCAAATCTAAACCCATCCATTAATCCATTCATCCATTTTCTGTAACCGCTTGTCCTACTCAGGGTCATGGGGGGTCTGAAGCTTATCCCAGATGCAAGGCAGGGAACAACCCAGGCTGGAGCGCCAACCCATCGCAGGGCACACTCACATACCACTTACACACCTACGGGCAATTTGGTAACTGTAATTCACCTCAGCATGTTTCTGGACTGTGGGGGGACACCAGAGTACCCAGGGGAAACCCCACGATGACATGGGTGAGAAATTTCAAACTCCACACTCATCAAGCCATGACGCAGACTCCACCCTGGGTTCCAAAGGTGTAAGGCAACAGTGCTAACCAAATCTAAACCTTAATCATTAAAACTCTTTTTTAAACAAACCGTGCCCCCCCTCCCCATAAAATAACTGCCAGACACAACTGCTCAAGAAAAGAAAAGGGTGTGATGAAAGTAATTTAGAAAACCATCGTCTATGAATTACTTTCATTTTTGTTCACAATACTGATCAGTGATTTTATAATGCCAAGGAAGCATTCGCTAATAAATACCTGTGGAAATGAGAAATTTGGGACCAAAGTGTTCATCATCTTTCCACACAGCTTATCCTGGACAGTGTCCCCGTGTATATATAAGAGATTCAGCTCTGGGTCATTCAAGCATTCAACCAGTCAGTTGAAACGGCAAACTTACTGTGGCCAAGTTCTTAAGTTGCCTGAAACCTACTGGATTTATATTATTACAATATAGAACAGTGTTTCACAGTCTGGTCCTCGGGGACCCACAAACAATCCATGTTTTACTGGGAGCTGGGAGGGAGGAAACATTTGGACTGTCTGGCGGGGAGCTCAGAGGGTGCAAAAATGTGGACTGACTGTGGGTCTCCGAGGACCGCATTGGGGAACACTGATATAAAATATTAAACTGCTTTACTCATATGTGTACATCTGACTATTTCGTCTCAGTCGGCATATCCACACATATAATATTTTTAAGCTTAAATCTGAACTTGGAAATGGTTTTCTAAATATTTAAGATAAACTACAGAAGCAGCCCCAATTGTGTTATGCTTCAAAATTTGGGAAAAAAAATTGTAAGAACAAAAAGAATAATAGCTAGGAGGTATTATGACATTAAGGTTTGTTCCAACATAAATCATGGTGCCCAGTTGAATCCAACATTAGGAAAATTCACTTATCCCTTCATATGCATCACACTAAGCAAAATGCTAAATGTGATATAGCTAAAAGTGCTACATGTGATATAGCTAAAAGTGCTAAATGTGATATAGTTTAGCTACCTATGTTGAGCAGATGTATCGCATGGCACAGTGTAGTGCATCGTCTCCCATGGATCTAAAGACATCCTCTCATTGGTCAGACTCCTGTCCCTGCATTCTCTGACATCACCGCACCTTTTTTCCTGATGGAAACAGCTGGTGCAGCTGCTTCTATTTACAGGAGCAGTGGCGTTTGCTGCCATTGAATCCTCGGCTATATATCAGCTCTCTGGGGACAAAAACGTCAATTATAACCACCAATGCAGTTCTGCTGGATGGCTGTAGGGAGGTCGACAAGCCCCTGCAACCTGAATGTCTACTATGCCACCTGGTGGTTCAGGAATTCTTGATTATTAATAATTAGCTCGCAATTTTTTGTTCTAGGAATGTTTACCAAACATGACGATTAAGGTCTGAAAATGTTCAAGTGTCCTGTTTTCCTGATGTTCCCAGAACGTCCCACTAC
Source organism: Mormyrops attenuatus (assembly GCA_026777985.1). Lineage (NCBI taxonomy): Eukaryota > Metazoa > Chordata > Actinopteri > Osteoglossiformes > Mormyridae > Mormyrops > Mormyrops attenuatus. Next base: position 20,368,745 of record JAODKC010000041.1, read on the forward strand.
TACAACTAAGAATAGTAAAAAAAACACAAACAAAGGGCACGGTAGAACAGTGGGTTACACTACTGCTTTACACGTCTAAGGTCATGGGTTCAGGACTGTACCGTGTATTTGCAGTATACACATATAGCACTTCAATAAAATTATAGTTATTATAAAACAATATTTTTCAACATTAATTACATTTAGAACATTTTTCAGGTAGCAATGTTACCCTGCTGACATTGACAGAACCTTCGTTAAAACGTAAAACGTGGAAATAAAGTCCCATTAACATTAATAACGTTCTCTGCCAACTCTGTGAAGACTTTTAAATAACGTTACCTAAAGCTCTGGGAACATTCCCTGTTCGCTGGGATAGTTCCTAACATGTGCTGTGCTTCGGTGCCAAGTGTAGTGCTTGAAACCAACAGTAAAGCTCAGAAAAGCATAGTGTGGTGGATGGAGCAGGCCAAGGGGTGGAGGATGCGCTATCCATAAGATACAACTGGACTCCAAGCTCTAAATAAACTAACCATTCTGAATTAGCATGGCGTCGTTTAGCCATTGGCAAACGTGCTAACATGCTAACGATTTGTGCACGCCTCCTGTACTGGAATTCAAAGCCATGTTTATGTAAGAACAGACCTTAGTAGACCCTCAAGCTTGCGAGGAAACATTTCCATCAATACTGACAGTTTGAACCATGACTGGGGCTGAATGACAGAACGTCGTCCCATCCCGCACCGGGTTACCGGCAGCCGGTGTTGGATGTGACCACAGCAGGGGCTGGCGGATGTAGCTGCCCAGCATGGAGCACAGGGCTCCATCCCATGCCTTGGCATAGACTGAAGCATGTTTTAAAACAAACAAATCAACAAAAAACAGCTGCTGCAGCTGGTGCTACTTACGGTGTCTCGACGCTTTTTCTGCAGTGTGTTATCGAAAGTGGGGGATCTGGTAAAGAAGACACAAGAAAACAAGAAAGATACAGACAATGAGTAGTCAGTGGCTGGCTGGACCGGCGGTGCACAAAATACGCTGGTGAGACTTTTACTTACACAAAAACGTTCTGAGGGCAGAACAAAAAAATGTTTGGTTCAGAGAGATAACCTATCAGGTTGTAGAGGAGGTAGGTCTAAGAAACTAGAGGAAGCGGAACCAAGACATTGCTTAGACCCACCTCCTCTACAATCTGATTGGTTATCCCTCTGAACCAATCATTTTTCATTCAGCGCTCAGAACATTTTTGTGTAAGTAAAACTCCCATGAGCACAAAATACTGCCAGGGAATTGGTGAGAATGTGCTCGCTGTAATTCAGTCTGCGACGATTAAGTCAGAGCATCTTTCAATTTTTCAGAATGTCTTTTCCTCAGGTGGTTGTCAACTTATGCAGATACCATATTTAGTCTTCCATGAGACACATATAGAGGTGAGAATGAAGAGTGAGAGTGCAAGATCAGCCATTTATTTTCCATTATTTTGGGGATTAAGGGTTTTCCTCTAGAGCCCAGCGGTGACATGGTCCCTCTGCCTGCTATGAGATTCGAAACGGCGTCTTTCCAATAACGAGGCTCAACCCGCCGCATTAAAAATTAACACTATGTGCTGTGTGTTATTTTTTACTTATATGATGTAATATAAAGAAAATATATGTTACTTTAATGTAGAACAAAATTAGAACCAGCTCAATATTTAACTAAATAAAACAATCAAAAAAGGTCTGTGTGAATTTGTGTTTTCTCACGATTCATATTTGTCATAGTAACAGAAGTATAAATCTATTTTCTAGTTAGCCTGTGAGTGTGTATGTGTGTGTGTGTGTGTGTGTGTGTGTGTGTGTGTGTGTGTGCATGTACGATCGATAGGATGTTTTACAGTGCAAAAAGAGTCTCACAGTTGCTACAGCAGTTCCCCATTACTGACGACAGATCACACTTGGTTTGATATCTCGGCACTTAGCGACACTTACACCTGCGGTCAGATTAAAGGCGCTCAGGGTAGCACTGAGGCAGCAAGACATCACTTCACATGGTACCGTAGAGCCAGACCGGCTGGCTTTTCCTTCTGCACTCCCAGCCCCACGCGAACAGCTAGCCATTGTGCCAAGAGGACAGAAATCTCCCAGCATGCACCTTCATTCTACACAGCCTGCATTTCTGCTGGGTCAGAAGGAAACGCCCCAGTGGTAACTCACCCTCAATTTTGTGAACGGAAGCAACAGGACATGTTACTTAATGATTTAGCAGATGCTTTTATCCAAAGCGACTTATTTGTTTGTTTGTTTATTTTTGAGAGATCAGGGTCAGACAGTCCCTAGAGCAATTGGGGGTCAAGAGCCCAACAGTGACATCACACTGCTGAGACTGGGACTTAAACTGGCAACCTTCCGATAACAGGCACAGTGCACCAGCTCCAATAACGATATGGTCAAAAAGACATATATACATAAAAAACACACTTCTGACATAGATGTTGCAGTATTAGACTGCATTTTACTGTTTATATTAATGGCATGTTCATCCTAGCTATGCCGTTTCTATGAGTTCATTTAATCAGTTACCCTGTTGGGTCGCATGGCCAAAGTTCAATTGAAATGCATTCTCAGGAGGCAAAGCTAAAGCTAACAGGTAAAGAGTGAAAATGACGCCATGCCGACCAGGAAAAATAATTTTCGCTCCCTGCGTATACCGCCTATATTTCACAGTCGATCCACAGCAGCCTGGTTGACGCATTGTTGTGGTACACACCTCGCCGTCTCTTCAGCTTACGCCGCCGCTGCTTGTTGACGAAACAGGCCGCGAGCGTGCTGAACAAGATGGCCGCCGCCAGGAAGCAGATGGTGGCCACGATGCCGGCCACCACGGGCCGAGCCAGGCCCTCGTCTGCCATCTCTGGGGGAGGGAAGAAGTCTGAGGAAGAGAGGTACGTGGCGAGAGTCACATGAGACAAGAAACTGGAACGCACAACTGCGGGAAGGATAATTCTTAGTGGCGTCAGGAACAGACTTCAGTTTCCAACCACCAATATTCCAAACAAGCAAACACTGTGTGCTTGATTAGCCTAAAAATACAGTTTATTTGCTAAAGCAGGTAAAAGAAGCCACTTTAAAAAATGCAATTTAACTAAGCATATGTTTTAACTCTGCGCTTTAATTTTTTAAATTATCACCGCAGAAATTTCATCAATGACAGAATTGATTTACCATTCAAAGATGCAGGTTTTACTTGGCTCCAACAGGGGGCAGTAAAGTACTGAAAATTTTCAACCTTGCAGCATCTTTCAAACATCCCTGGCAATCTACTTCAACCTGCATGCTCTCTTCTTGACTCACCAGTACTCGAAACTCCCACAATGTTACTGGGCTCGCTGATGAGGTCTTCCATAACAGCCATCACCCTGAACTCGTACCACGAATCCTGCAGCGAAAGCAAAAAAAGCTCTCCAACCACTCAAAATGATAGCAAGGGGTGTATGTGGGGGGGCACTGGCTCCAGCTGAAAGCTGACTGGCCATCGGAGTGCCCCCTCCCCATTACTCACTGATTCAAAACATACCATTGGCTAATAATAAGGTTGGGCCTCTGTATGAATTAAAGCCCCTCTTATGTCCCCTAGAATCCACTACAGCTCACCTGGAATGCATGGTCCATGTATATAATACAAAGGATTTTCCTGTGTTGCTACATGCTAGCTTGGTGGCTAGCACTGTGTTCTCAGGGGCCCACTTGTGGAGTTTGCAGGAACTGCACCCTCTGTGTAAGTCCACTCCTACAGTCCAAAGACATGCGGTTCAAGAGAACAGCTGTCTGCATTACTTGATTGCCTCAGGTCCCGCATTTCCTGGGAGGGACTGCAGGCTAATTGTGACCCTGTACTGAACAAGCAGTCAAAGACTGACTGTCACGTTTTATCAGTACCCCTGGGTAAGTTGAACCAGTAATTTAAAGTGTTGGCAAGCGGTGGACATGAACCAGACATTGGACATCAGACAGAATCAGTTCAGGCCATAAGGGACGGAATGGGACTTTCTAGTTAGCTGGAAGAATGGCCAGGCAGTTCAGTAAAGTAGGTGGCAATAACGCCACACACAACCCCCCCAGCTGGGACCATGCTATGCACGGTCACAGAGGCACTGCGCAGAGCAGGTCACTGTAGTTACAGTCATCATGTACAGAAAAAACAGTTTAAAGCCAAGGGTACAGGAAGCGACATCATCAGGAAAACAAGGGAACACTCGGGAGGGTGGGGGGGGGGCATACTGGCAGAAGATATGACCTCATGAGAAGACAGAGAGGGACAAAGAGGAGCATAGCATCAAGGGAAATGACCTCATGAGCAAATGTAAATGGACGACCAAGATGTGTACTGCCAGAGGAAGTGATCTCACAAGCAGAAATGAAGGAACACTCATGGGTATACTAGCACAGGAAATGACACTGCGACAAGAGACTTCATCTGCACTGAAGATAAACACCCATTTCAACAGAGGGACGCATTTTCTGGGACCCATCCACCACCGATTCCTTTAATAGTAACATACTTGGTGTTTCTTGCAAAACGACGTGGGACAGCTGGTCGACCAGGCTCAAGAGAATGGCGAGAACAGCCGATATGCACCTTCAGGCAAGAGGACAACACAGCTCACCACGCCGGCGAATCAGGAAATCGAGTCAAGCTCGAGGGAGGGCGCCGCATTCGAAATCCCAAATGGGACAATTACTTCAACCGCTCCAGTGAAATCCAGCTGTACGCCATAAATAGGTTACAGCATCCAGCATGCGCAGAACTGCAAGTACCAGGCCCGGAATAAGGCCTCTCTCACACGTCAATGACATACATGATAATCTGTTTCTATGTTCACCTGTATAAGCCATGTGTGAGTTTCTGATGCATGAGGAAAACATGAAAAGTTTCCATCAGAGATGGGACTGACTTTATGGAAAATGTGAGCCTTGGGGATTTCAAGATAACCTATTCCTAACACATTTTCAAATCTATTATGTATGATATATTGTGCTATGCAGTGTCGGTGTATTATATTGCTTGTATGTCTTGTATCATGTCTGAGTATTATTGTACTACCTACATCGGATATTCCTGTTTGATAGCAGCAGAGACGTCCATCAGGCCAGTAACTGAAATCTGAACTTATTTTATGTAAATGCACTGTAGCTTTTCATCAGGTAATGCACCTCATGGTCACCGAGGAAGGATAAAACTAACCACTTTGAAGTCCAACTAATACTTTCTATCCCACTTTGATCCTGAGCTCTCCCAAAATGGCATTTCTGACATTTAATTCTGGGAATGAAAGCTTCAGAAGCTCTTCTTCATCCTTTAGCCTTGTACTACACAGGTTCCAGCGTATTAACTAAACTTGAAAAGAATTTACCGCAAAGAGGGTCACTTTGATGAACCACAAACCAGTTAAGCGTCAACGTGTCATCATACAGAAGTCAGCTTCACATCAAACAAACTTATACCCGTGTTTCCCAACCCGATCCTTGAGGACCCACAGACAGTCCAGGTTTTTGCTCCCCACCAGGAGCTGGGAGGGAGCAAAAATGTGGACTGTCTGGCAGGGAGCTCGAAGGGAGCAAAAACCTGGACCGACTGTGGGTCCCTGAAGACTGAATTGGGAAACACTGCTTATACAAATTGATTTGTCCATCAAAGTATGCACTTGGGACCAAGAGAAACCCAGATGTTGTTCTTACCTGGACAAGGTCTCTTGCCAGCAGCTCTGTTTCTCCAGGAGGGATCTCACTGTCCAGGATGTCCCACCTCTCTCCCAGGCGGAACTCCATGACATACCGATCGACTGGCGACGTATGATTGGCTGGAGGGATCCATGTCAATAGGACTCCCTGTTGTGTCCGATTGGCTGTGAGGCACCTTGGTGGGGTTAGCAGCACCAGTGGTTCAGGGGTACTTATAGGAAATACTGGAAAGTAAGCAGACAGGCCGAGAAGCAGTGAGCCTTCACATCCTTGAGCAGCCCCAGTTAAGTGCATGCAACCTGCTAGTCCCTAGAGCACCTGAGGTTAATGGAGATACTCAAGGACCAGGAGTTGAACCAGTGACCTTCTGATCACGGGTGCAGAGTCCTAAACTGTGTAGCTACCATAGTGAAGGATACTGGGCTTAAAGAAGCTTAAGGTTTATTGCTGTGAGTACTGGTACAAGTAGAGTATAATGAGGTGCTTACTTGCCAGTATGTTGCAGACTGATTAACTCATGAGAATGTTTTGATTAAATGACTTCTTTTCTTAATTACTGATTGATTAATGTTGGATGTGATTCGACGCGTCGAATGCTCCCTATCCCAGTACGGTGGAGGCCATTCCACCTACCTAACGTGTTCACAGTGACGACCTCGCTGAACGGGCCTGTCCCCAGCTTGTTCTGCGCCAGGACGCTGAACTGGTACGCTGTCTCGGGTTCCAGGCCCTGCACCAGCAGCCAGGTCTGAGCGACGGGCACGGGCACCGAGAGCCAATCGTGTGGCCCTAGCTGTGCTCTCTTCACCCTGCGCCATCCGGGACAGTCGGACACAAGCGCGAGAGGGGTCACTGACCGGCAGAGTCACGAGGTGAGCTGTCTAGTACTGAAATAGGGGCCGCTCTCGGCATTTGTCGCCCCCTGCTGGCGCATTAAAGCTCTGTTGGGAAACTGTAATGTACAAAATTCTACTCTGCTTTATGGCCACTTCCCTGCAGTAAGAAGGACCCCCATATGACAGACGTGTTCAAGTCAGGGTCGTGACCCTCCATGTGACACTTCAAGGCATTAGTAAAAGACATATTATCATTTCCCCAGTAACACTAAAAATTAGGTTTGACTTAATGACTTATCCAAAAAGTATCAAGATAATTAAGAATAAATGATCTACAGGTCAAAATAATCTGTTATCTTAATTCGGATTTATCATACCAGATGACTTTTACAAAGTAGTTTTCAATTTTTAAAAACTTCGAGGATTAAAATGCAGGCAAAACATTAAAATCTAGATATGTAAAGCCTGGGCATTAAAAAAAATATCCTATGCTGCATTCCTGAAGATCTGAAGGTTTGGATAAGGAAAGATTGACAGATCCAGGGAAGCTCCAGGATGCTTAAACAGCCTGGATCCTATAGGAGTCAGACTACCTGGATGCACAGCACAATTTCCCATAATGCACACCGGCACTTTCATAATGCTCTGCGGCACGAAACACAAACAGGCATGGAGGGATGGAGGGCAAAGCATGCCGCCAGGTACGGCGCAGCAGCACACGCAATGCTCGCGGACACATTTTAAAGGGCGGTAGCTGGGCACATGCAAACACGCTGACTGCGCTGCGAGAGGCGCCATCCTGCCACCCACAGTTCATTCTGAGGTACTGCATCTTCCAGCTAAGTGCAGAAATATTAGTAGCAGCAGAATTAGTAACAGTGGTAATATGTAGTGGTAGTGTAATACTTTTTACTGATATATTTTTGAAGCACAATTTATTCCCATTTATAAATGATTTATTTACGATGGTACCTGCAGTCGTCTGATTGTGATCACATGCTTATACCGACATTACTGACTTTTCAAAAATACTTCAGGGCTTTTTTGGTGCCCTCGGGCAGTGCTAGGACCGTCTCGACTAGTATCCGCCTTCTATTCCGATTAGTTACTCATGTGTTATGCGTGAGTTACCTGTGAGAAGAGTTGTACTAGCATGAGTGAGCACAGTAAGGGCATGGATACCCTGGCAGATTTTGGGGGCCCAGCACTTCACAGGGGGCCTTGAATTCATGAAATGAATACAAAAGGGAGTGAAAGTGACAATTTGTCAGGGGACCCAGAATTTCTACTTATGTCCCTGACTGGCTCCATGCCGCAGTCAGGATATGAATGAGGATTTTTCTTCTGAAACCTTTTTTATTTTTGGATATCTCAAATATTTTCTGCAGCACAAGTGTTAAGCATCACCAGTGTGCCTGGCAGTGTTCAGGCAGCATGAGTAACGATAACGAGTAGCCGGATGGGGGATTGTGACAAATTTGTGACGCTTACGGGACTGGTACATGCTGTACTTGTACATGCCGTTCTCTACCAAACCGTTCTGTCTCCACTCGACTTCTGAAGCACGGCGGACCAAAACGGCGTGCGCGTGACTGCCGGCAGAGCGCGCGGGGGTGCCAGCGCATTCGCGTCAGGCTGTCAGAGTGGAGGGACTGGGCAAGGGTGGGCACAAGAACGCCGCGGAGGGGCGCATCAGAAGCCGGCACGGCTGACAGGTGGGGGGGGGGGGAGACGCCGTCTGAGCGAAGCACATGTCTGACAGCCAAAGGAAGCTAGTATTCCAGACGTCCTGCCTCCCGAATGGTGGGTGGGTGGCCGGATTGGTTGAGCTGTCTGTCCATCAGCCATGACCACAATCTCCTTATTGGCTGAGTGAAGGCAATGACGTCTAATTGGCCAGGGTACATGGGCCAGATATGGCATAAGCCCACCTCCCGCCGGCACATGCAAATTTCTTTACTGAAACACGCTGTGCGAAGGATCTAAGCTAAATGCATGGGGACGTTATTTTCCAGTTTCTGTGGAGGCTGGGGAGTGGAGGGGGACACCATCTATTCCTAGAGGGACACTGTGCTCACAGGGATTACCGGAGGGGCCATGGAAAAGCCCCACCACCACCTACCCCCCCATCATTATGCAGCTACCCCCTGGGTGATACCCCACTTAAATAAGCAAGGGCAACCCAGGACGCCATTAGTATTCTAAGTGGGCTCGCCCTCCTTTAAAAGTCGAGCCGGTTGCTCAGCCAGGCAAAGCCCCCGGGACTGAGCGTGGGCAGTGCCGGCCCCGCTCTCCGCAGGTTATACCTTGGACCAGATTAATCGAGCACTGATTTGCTGGATCAGAGTCAGCGAGGCAGGAAGGTGCACGGCATGTTGGAATGAACCAGGCTGCCGGATGAGAGGACTGTGCTGAAGAGCCCCAAACTGTGAACGATCACCCCTGCTAGCTGTCCCATCAGCCTGCGGGGGCGGGGTCCCTCAACGTCAGCCCTCCCCCAGTAAACACACCTCAATTGCACCCTCCAGACGAACCCGCATGCGCACGCATGGACATGCCCACAAACAGACCCACTCGTGGTCGCAGGCGTGCCCACACACACACGCGCATACACACCCTATCCTGGATGCGTAGTCACCATGGTTACGCTCCCTTCCCCAAAGTGGTCTCGTCTGAGGACGCAAGGGCTGTTTTTGATATCACTCCCTATTACTGAAACAGTGCACTATACAGCATGTCTGCCATTTTGTAGCAATGCTCAGATCCTTAAGCAAATCCGACTTACTATATAGCACTAATACTCACAATGCCCTGCAAGTTAGGTACATACAGATGATGTACACTGTGATCCTCCATGTAACCATAATGCACTGCAAAGCTGTTATCAACTGACTATAGTGCAATCATAATACCTCATAGTACCAACACAACAAAGGGCAATTTTGTTTACAAAGTATATATTTTTTATTTTAAAAAGTAATTTATAATGATACTAGCAATCTTTCCAAAGACTGAAGCTGACATTTCAATGTTAAATAATGAAATAATTCTAAACAATAATTTTCAATAAAATAGATTTACAATCCTATAATCATTTTATCTTCTTCATTCCCGTTGAATTGTTGCTGTATTTGCTATTCGCAAAAGTCAGTGGTTGCTAGGATACCAACACAGAGCGTCCCAGAACATGGTGGCTGACATCATTGTCCTTTTCCATCTATATTGTGAACTACACAGATTTCTCTATACAGGCAATAGAGGGTGATTCAAAAGTGTGAAGGGATGTCACAACAATACTGAAAGAATCATAATAAATTGGACCCCCCCCCCCAAAAAAAAAATGTTCCTGAATACCATTTGGCAGAACATCTTGAAGGGATGTTCTTAAATAAGTGAATGATGTAAATAAGGGGTGGGGGGACAGAATGAGGATATTTGGTGGAATATCAAGAGAACAGGAGCAGCCAGGGAAAGCCAAGCTGTGCTGAGCAAAAGGAGGAGAGCGAGGCAGCCGGTGAAGGAGGAAAAGGGAGAAGGTGTGACCCGCCACCACCCCCACGTCTCTCTGCACCCCACCACACACCCCCCACTCCCATCTTCCCCAGTACCACCCCCTAAGAATGCCCCCTGACCTGTTATAAGAATCCTTAAAGAAGAACACACAGAAAACATTTGTGTTCTTCATTCCATATTATTGTCAGAAGGGAAGGGGGTGTGGCCTTCCTGGGAAGGAGAGTCAGGTGACTAGTTGGCTTGTGCTGGTTGGTTCTTCCAGTCCTTCATGCAAGACTGAAGGTATAAAATGATATCTGCTCTGAGTTCTAGCCTCTATAATCCTGCTGTGACTCTGATGTACTGCTTTGGTTGATACAGTTGCCGAACATGCACTCCTAAGATTAATGTCTTGTTCATTCTCAAGAAAACCACAGTTTTGGTTTTCATGTCTTACTATGTGCTGCTGAGCCTGCCCACCTGCCCCTACTTCCCATAAATCGTTAACAAGGAAACCAGGTTTTGTGTGATGACAATAATGTTGATATCTATAAGCTAATCTAATAGAATATGACAATGTGCAAGTAAAATGACAAGGTGGCCTTTGAGCCAGAAGGCATCATGGCCGTTACACAGTGTGCATAAAAGTATATCTCACAAGTGTCGTGAAAACGTGAAACACAACAAAGTCAACAATATATATGTCAACAGTATATGTAAAATATATCAGTAGTTTCCTTCATGCTTCCTGGTAGGCCACATCGAGTCAGGTCTGAAAACACTGCACAAACAGCTGTAATGACTGTGCTCCCACAACATACGACGAGAGGACACAATACTGCCCTTAAATCACACAAACTCATTATTACTTTTCAGTGAAACGTTTAATGACCATAGTAATTGCTTACAACAGAAACCCATAATTGTCCCTGTGTCTTAATAAGGTGTTTTATATACAGTGTTTCACAACAGCTCAGTCCCGCAAGAGCTTAAACAAATTCCAGATTATATATAAGTGCTATATATAACTTTTTGTACCACATTCATCTATTTGGATCCTGGCTGACCACAGTGCGTTTGGGAACACCCGGACTTCCAAAAGGAATGGCCGGTACCGGACCACCATGAGACGCTGTGGTGCAAGAATGCCAGCATTCACCACTTTGCTAGTGTTAGCTGCTTGCTAATCTCTGTCCCAGAGAAGGCCACCGAAATGTCTGTGCTCTGGACACTTACTTATATTTATTAGGGGACATAAACTGATTGCATTAGAACTAGTGACACCCTCCAAGAACGGCAAATATTGGGAAAGAGTTTAAGAAATTAGTGGACTTTCCTGCACCAGAGTCAATAGAGGTTTATGAAGAGGGGGTCTAATGGTGCATTCCGTTTGTATCAGGGAGTCGGAATTTCCAAGTTCCTAGTCAGAAATCTCGACAAGAATGCCCCCTGAAGTCAGAGTTCTGACTTGGAAAGTCGGAGGAAACTCTACAATCCCAACCTCAGAATTAAAGATGGCTGCACCCTTCATCAACAGGTTTGAAAGCTGCAGTTGTGTACTGCTTATTTGTACTTATGTCTTATTTTGTACACACACAGGACTGTCCAACCTCTGTCTCTGGACATGTTGCTATGATGTTTGTATGCATAAAATATGTTCTGAGGGCAGAAGGAAAAATGAATGGTTCAGAGAGATAATCAGATTGTAGAGGAGGTGGGTCCAAGCCACTAGAGGAGGCAGGACCAGGACATCTGATTGGTTAGTCCTGCCTCCTCTAGTTGCTTGGACCCACCTCCTCTACAATCCGATTGGTTATCTCCCTGAACCAATAATTTTTTCTTCTGCCTTCAGAACATTTTCGTGCAAGTAAAACTCCCATGAGCACAAAATACCATGTAATGCGTTATCAACTGGTATTGCTAACAATGAACCTGGCTAGAACTGGTATTGCTAAATGGCTTTCCAACTTCTTGTAATGGAAAGCGGTTAACTTGAGTAAAGCGTCATTCCCAGCACCGACTTCCGATTTCTGAGGTAAATGGAACACAACATAATCAATTAGTGGCCCCAATAGTTAGACACACTAATTATGACATGGAGACACCCCCCACTCCCATTCCAAATTAAAACAGATACCAAAAACTTCTGTATGCATCCAACTCTCCCCCCGCCTTCCTACCCCAGCCAGGACTTTTACCCCTATCTTGCCCCAACATCCCCTCCGGGGTCACCACAGCCTCACATCAGCAGGACAAAGCTCAGGAAAAAATCAAAACGGTTAGGAAAGAAGCAGAAAGCAAAGCATGCTGGGATGACTCACACATGGCCGTACCAGACTGAGAATGTCTGTTCGTATCCGCCATCATATCCGGGTTCCCAGGAGACGTTGGCTGAGGTCGTCGAGGCTGAGACATGGACGTTGGCTGGGGCATGAGGACTTGTGCCTAGCAGGGTGGGTGCACAACACGGACCACATCAACCAGAACCAATAAAGCATTCCACAAAAAAGATTATACATAATTGTGCAAACCAGACACGTAATATAAATGTTACTGGATTCAGTCCTAGAAAAGCCAGAGATTATACATACAATACTTATAAATCAAGTACTTTAAAGAACAGAGACATGTTTTACAGTACTAATTACAGCTCAGGCAAACAATTGGCAAATCTCTTGATGCTTACTTACAGCACTGTTAGATTTAGTAATAAACCTTCATGTTGATGTAAGAATGTGTTGCTATGACTACCATGACAATTTACCCAGACCGCCAATAAGTAAATATAACCATTTCAGAGAAAACGTAGGGACCTGCAAAATTACGGTTCTATTAAATTTCGATAAGTGTACGCAGAGAAGTAAAAATTTATGTCCCAAGGAATCACTTGCAATTTGTATGATATTGAGTGTCAGTAGCTGTACTCTTAAATTGGTTTCCTGAAGGCTTTTATTTTTTTTCCTCCGAAAACGGGAAGACTCTGCTATTGTTAAAAGCATAGCAGATATAATTAGATGTTTATAATCGGGGCTTCCAGAGCGTCAACACTGTCACGAGATCAACATCTCACATTGTTAAATTTATCTCCCTAGACCAGACTTGCACTCACTCATAATTAGCGTGCTGGTGTGGTGCAGGGGGGGCCATCGTAAAGCTTCTGCAAATATTGCAATCTGATCACTAAGCCCCCCCCCCATGCTCTTAAAGACCCGAGAGGCCCAATTTCACCAGCCTCCACGTCATTGGAAGTCAGAGATAATGGCACCTTTCTGTTACCGTGTGATGTTTTTTCCAAGCCAGGAGCTGTAGGTCTTTGACAGGGAGCCAGATTAAACGGAACCCAGAGGAGAAGATCACGGGATACCATCAGGTCACAAAATCACCTCTGCCATCTCACAACTTCAAGTAGGGTTTTTTTTCCCCTGAAACCATCTGGACGCGGAGATGCATTAATTACCGACACACAATGCTCAGGCACCGCTACGGAGAGGCCCGTGAGAGTTAAACGCAGACGGCCTGATACAGCAGGAAAGGAATAGCTTCACTCCAACATTTCCGTTTCAGGAGGTGACCTTGTCACTTTATCCCAGGTCACAAAAAAAAAAAAAATCAGCCGGACTGTAATTCATTGACATAAAATCTCGCCATAACCATGGCTACAAACGTTTGGAGAAGCATCGTTTCCTGAAAGAGTTTGGGGGAAGAGACCAAAAAAACCCAACTCCCTCCAAGAGTGTTCTGAAGTGCAAGCGCTTATTTTTCAGACGATCCACTAATCACACCATTTTTTTTTCCCCTCTTACTGGCAGGAATTTCGGGGCTATTTCATTCGGCACCAGTTGTAAATTGATGCTCTATTAAAGCAGAACAGGATTTGAGGGGAGGGTTAGAACTCCTGAGGTCACGGAAAGAGACCCAAGGTGAGCGGACATGGAATAGCGTCTAAATAGCAAGCAGCTGAATCACGGTTAGTGAACCAGATGTTAGTGAAAGGGCAGACGTCACACACACCGTGAAGGCCTTCAAGGAGTCAGACCAGGCGAATTTGGTCCTGTGAAATATCTGACCTTATGAATGGCCAAAAAGGAGAGAAACAGGAGCTCATCAAGCACATATCAGCCATTAGCCTACTGTCCGGAAGGCGGTACAAGAGGCTGAGGGACATCTTCATCCACATAGCCATGTCCCTGCTGAACTCGGAACACCACCAATAACATTCATCCACACCCCCCAATAACATGAACTGCACACCACCCCCACTTCATATCTATTTAAACATATTATTTGTGTGTGTATGTGTTTACATATACAGGACAGAAGCTCTCATTCATCTTAACTGCAATCATAGATAATAGATGATACATATACCAATTATTTATACCACACCATCTATACCATATATACCACTGTACCGGTCAGTGGCTGCTCATTCCTGCTCCTGGTGCAGCCTAACACACCTGATAGATGATCAGGTCCTTCAGTAGCATCTCAGTATCAGAGCCAGCTATACTGACGCTAAGCTTTGCAGGGTGGTAGATCTCCATGAGCAAGAAGGAGCAGCCTTGGTATAAATGTACATTTTCTGTTTATTTATACACATGAATATATTGTACAACCGTTTGTAGCACTTATGTACTTTTGGCAGCGTACTCATACTATACAATGGAAAAAAAGTGAAACCTAATTGAATCTAAGATGGAGCCCGCAATGGCTGGACAGGCATCCTTAAATGTGTTCATGTT